>JAJAGP010004968.1:0-40168 GCA_025084515.1 Ancistrus triradiatus | reverse complement strand
ATATATATACACACACACATACATACACACACATACACACACACACACACACATATATACACACACACACACACACATATATATGCGTTCTCTTTAGCCTCTTTGACTTTGTTTGATTTGTCAAACTCTGCATATTCAGCAGGGTGATGCCGTTTTAATTGTCTTATTAAATCTGTTATGCCACATTTTCGGAGTTGATCCTTCACCGCTTATTTTCGCCATGTATGTAATCCAAAGAACACGCTGCAAAAGTTTCCATGCCGGAGACATGGTTGTGTTCAACATGGATAAAAGCCCTTAGTAGTGTCCCTAGTCCATCATCAGTAATATGGTATTTAGGGAGCCTAGTTGACTAGCTAAGTAGCACTCAAAACACAGCCGAAACCTACAACGCCTCCTCCCCATCCTGTCAGCAATTACCGCCTGAAGCCGATCACGCTAAAACCGGCCGAATCCGTCTTATATATGTAAATAATGAATGTTTTAATTACTATAAGGTTTACTTTGCCCAAAAAATTTACACAAATCAGAATGCATAAAACAGTTGCTGAATGTAAACAGATTTTATTGTGCAATCTGCAACGTCTTAAAAACAGAGCTTAAAAGAGAGAGGTGCCCATTTTTGGCTGATGTATTTTCGCCAAATCTGAATCTGACTCCAGAGTTACTGCGTTCTTTTGCATATCCAATCTCGCTTTATAATCCAGTTTTGTGTTCTGTTCTTTAATCTGACTGAGCCTTTCCCAGCTGTTAACAGACTGTTTCTAGGCTGTGGTGATGTTATGCTACCTGGCTAGCATGCTATTCGGTGATGTAGTTCTACTCAGAGCTCAGCAGCGCTCATAGCGGCAAAAAATATTACATAATTTGCTGCTCAATTGTTAGAGCTGTGTTTCTGTGTTTATGCACCGGTGTGGAGGTATATGAAAAATGCATACCATACGGGAAATTAACACCGGTGTACCAGCTGAACCGGTATACCACCCAGCACTACTTTGTAGGTATGAATAATTTGTCTAACACCTTTTGACCCACCCATCAGTGGAATGGGACCACAATCAGATCATGATCAACCAGACAGTCCACATGGATGATTCAGTCATCAGTGACACTGATATGATAATGTGTGGTGCTCATATAGGTTAATTAGGTGTTGCAACATCACTGGGATTTCAAAATCCCTCAGTGCTTTTGTTGTGCTCAGAATAGTTACGCAACCAAAAATAGTCAAGATCCTGTGGTCAGAAACTAATCCTGATGAGCTAAAGTGTGACTTCAATGTCTAACTACAATGTATACCTACAATCAAGCACAACGAACGTCTGAGTGATACAGTGCTATTTCAACACATCATAACAGTGTAACAGAGGTCCAGAGAATAAGCATGGGTCGAGACGAGCATGGGTCTGGGAGATATGACAGTACATCTTCAGTACTGTGAAAAGTCTTAAGGCACCATTAGCATTGGTGTAATGTCCATATATCACATTGTTGTAGACTGGACTACCAAATTTTCAAATTTAGGTTTGTCACTCTACCATACAATCTTCCACTGTTCTTCACGCCAGTCTTTTTGGCTTTAGCATGTCTTTTCGCCCCGTTCCCCTTCCAAAAAAGTGGTTTCTTGGCTGCTACCCTTCCAAAAAGACCATTCCTCATCAAGCTTCTTCGAACTGAGAAAGGGGCAACTTGGCATCCCGAGGAAACTGCCTGATGCTGCTACTGCTCAAGTGTAAGGGGAGGTAACACTAAATACTTTAGCCTACATCTCACTGTAGCCTACAGCTGTAGCTGTTCTTTCATGTTTTAATACTGCATACAAATTTCCTGTATTTTAATAAATACACTGAAACAATTACAAGGTTTTAGATTACAAAAGATGACATTTCACCAGACCCTGTCCCTCCCAACGCAGGGTTCTGCTTCCTGTCTCGGCTATTAATAAACTGCATCTCATGCAACACACTTGAGCTGGGCGATATCATTAGAAATCAGTCATAGTTTATTTTTAGATTTAAGATTATCGTTTCTATGGGATGCTTCTAAGCCCTAGAGTGTTTGGTGGCTTAGTCAGATGTGAGAGGAGGGGGAGAGGTCACAAGCGGCAGGTGCTGTAGTATCATTTTCTGAATCATCTCTACTGTATGCAAGACTTTAGCTACATTTTTTACAGAGAATTTAAGTTTAGCTGAACTGAACTTTGTTTCTGAAGCACGTGTTTAAAACATGACAGCTTTGCCACTTGGTAAACAATACATTTACTAAAGAAAAATGATTTTACTGCACACTGTAACCAGCTGGAAATAAGTAACGTAACTTATTTACCACATAAGTAATTTCACCACCATATGGTGATGGCAAACTACCTCTGGCTAAAGGCTTTTAGTCTAATAACAATAATGTGTTTTAGTCTAAGAAAATGTTATTACACCAAAACATTAGATTAAGGTGCATTTTTATTCGCAGCCTACAAATTACTGCAGTGTATAACTCATGTGTCTGGAAAGCTGCTGTTCCTTTCTTAATTGCAAGTGGGCATTAAGAAATAGATCATCTCTTTTTTTATAGGCTGGATCACGATGAATGATGTCACAATTCTTTTGCATACTGGATTTCAACTGACTGTTGGTTTCTCTAATAAATCTACATTTACAGCATTTAGCAGACGCACTTATCCAGAGCGACTTACCTTTCATACAGTCTTACAATCCAAGCAATTGTGGGTTAAGGGCCTTGCTCAAGGACCCAACAGTGGCAGCTTGGCAGTGGTGGGATTTGAACCCTGGACTTTCTGGTCCAGAGACCAGTACCTTAACCGCTAGGCTACCACAGTCTAATAAGTATATAACAGACTAAAAAATAATGAACTGTTGTCGGTTAGTGCTTATAGTACTGAACTGTGGCCCAGAAGATCCAGGGCTCAAATCCCAAATTTGCCAAAGTGCCACTGTTGAGTAATTGAGCAAAGCCCTTAACTCATAACTGCACTGACGGTGAGATTGCACCAGTTTAGGTCCCCCTAGATAATGTCTTCTGCTTAATAAAGAAATGTCAAAATAAAAGAACAAATCTAACAGAAACCACTTAGGGTAGCCTTTTCAAACAACTATGACTCAAGAACACTTCCAAAAATGTAAACATCTACCAAATGTACTGGTAATACACTCCAGATCCCCATGAATATCACCATAATACTGCAAAAAATACGTATGTTAATAATATGGTTCTGAAGTTTCAAAATCATTTCTCTGCTTTCTGTGTACATCAGTGGAACTGCATTGGTAGAAAACATTTGAGACTTGGTTAGTAATAACAAGGATCAAACATTTATAGAAGTTGCTTAAATCCCACGTTTTTCATCATTTTCTTGAGTATCAACCTTTGGCCAGGTAAAATGTCACTGCACTGAAGAACATGCAAACTCGCACACAGGAGTCGTCCAAGGTCGTGACTGAACCAGGGATCTCCAGTAACTGTTGATGAAAAGCTGCTTTTGTGCCTTGTAAAATCCAAACCAGTTCAAAATAAATAAATGATGAATGAATAACTCCATGTGCTACCAAAAGAATGAGGACGGCACATGTCCCAACTACCTGATCACTGTGAGATGTTATTGGTTTATTCATGTGTCCATTATTTGATTGGTATGACATCACTGATATCTGATGAAATCTTCCTCAAAGTCTCTCTCTCTCTCTCTCTCTCTCTCTCTCTCTCTCTCTCTCTCAGACACACTAAACATTTACGTTTGCAGCATTTAGCAGACGCCCTTATCCAGAGCGACTTACAATTGATGCAATCTTACAATCCAAGCAATTGTGGGTTAAGGGCCTTGCTCAAGGACCCAACAGTGGCAGCTTGGCAGAGGTGGGATTTGAACCCTGGACCTTTTGGTCCATAGTCCAGTACCTTAACTGCTAGGCTACCACAGTCCACACATTTACCCAATATAACAAGACTGTTAGTCCAAATTTAGAGAATGGCAGCCCTGCACATGCTACTATTTACAAGTTTTTCCATTAAAAATGCTCAAGAACGTTTCATAAACTAAACCTGCCAACTATAAAATGCCACTTTTCCTCAAAACCTCACTAACTCAAAGAAAACACCACCGTGTCCTCTCGTATGTTGCTGATCAAACAAATATTAAACAGTCAGGTCAGAGGGTTCTGTTCAAACCTGACTGCTGGCAGTAAAGCTAAATGTTAATTAAGCTAATTAAAGTTGACACTAATTCCTTGACACCAAATTTACCTCACCATGAAACATGTCATTGTGGTTCAAGTGTATATTTATTCCTTGATTCCTGTTTGTTTTCATACAGAACTTAACCAGCCATGTGATTTCATGTGAAGATCTGTGAAAGTCTTCTAAATTCACAAACAAAACATCCACAGGCCTAGACTTCACTTCTGCCTTCTTTAAAAAATGCCTTGGTCAGCCATCTACTTTCTGTTCTGTATGGTATTATTGCAAATATCTTTAAAATTCACATTACTTTTTCTATGAGAACGTGTTACGTTCCCAAAATATTCACATGATCACCTCCCTGATGCTTTTAGGTTGCTACATGTTTGTATTATGTATGTTAACTTCTTACTTTGGAATAAGGGTCTGTGCTCTGAAGCATTATCATGACAATTTATTTTTAAAAATCCCTTCTAGTTTCAGTGAAAGAATGGAATAGTTTCAACATTAACATTTTTTAGTACTTAGTAGTACACATGGCATTTTATAGTATGCCGTTTCCGTTTGCACCACAGGGGGCACTATAACCTTAGACATGACAATTAAAAATGGAGACTACCGGTATTTTCAACCCTTGGCCAGTGTCCTAAGAAGTGTTACATAGACAGAAAGTTCTAACCAAGTTAGTAAGTTTTATATATCTGGTACTCTGTTCCTTTTACACATCAGTTTGTTCATGAAAATCAAGCAATATATACACAGCATATCAAATTCATGACCATATCAACACCAATAAACCAATAAGTGGTTCCAGTATTACTGTGCAGTTCAAGAGTCACCAAGGTTATAAAGGCTTTAAAGAGATTTTACAAGTCCATATGAGTTCAAATGGCACATCTGTAATACTGGAATAGCCCTTTGGCATTAACAGCACATTCAGCACAGTGTCCCTTAGTCACTCCTGTCCTTCAGCTTCACACAGAAACACAGCCTGACATTCAACACTAAGCCTAATACCCAACAACATTCTTTGCACTGTTGTAGTATCAGGCATCAAAGAGAAACGTAAAAGCAAGTAAAATGTTAGAGAACTCCGTACATAAACCTGGGTATATGGTAAACAAATGATTCATTATTGAATATTAGGGCAATAAAAAGATGAGTCTCTGGTAGTGTTGTCCCAATACCAAAATTATGACTTCGGTACAATACCTGCCTAAAGCATCTTGATAGCGATACTGAAACAATATCACGGCAAAACCTAAACCATCATGAAATCAGGAAAAGTAATGGACAGCTTCAACTATGGGATGTTGGTTGGTTTCCTCACATTAGCTGCTCGCTTCAGGTCCTTCCACAACATTTCCATTGGATTAAGGTCAGGACTTTGACTGGTCCATTCCAAAGCATTAACTTTATTCTTCTTTAACCATTCTTTGGCAGAACGACTTGTGTGCTTAGGGTCGTTGTCTTGTTGCATGATCCACCTTCTCTTCAGATTCAGTTCATGGACAGATGTCCTGACATTTTCCTTTAGAATTCTCTGATATAATTCAGAATTCATTGATCCATCAATGATGGCAAGCCGTCCTGGCCCAGAGAGTCATACAGTCTAAGCATAAACTGTATAAACTGGACTACCCAGAGAATACACACACACACACACACACACACACACACACACACGGAGAACATGCAAACTCCACATAGGCAGCGGTCAGGGAAGGACTCTAGCTAAACATTAGTTGTCATATAAATAATTGCGATTAACTATATAATTGTCTGTTCACTCAACACAACTAATGAAGCACAATCTTGTTTACTAGCCATGTCTGATAGCAGCGAATACTGATTACTGTTCGAAATGATGCACTGCATATCCATGCAGGCAAAAACTCACAAATGGCTAGAATTATACACAAATAAAAATGCATGACAAAAGTGACAAAGGTGAAAATAAAAGCAAAAAAACTCATTCTGCTAGCATACATGCCAAAAACATAAACTAAACTGTGATTAGACAATTATGTAATAACTATGACAGTCAGACTGGCGATGCAAAGAACCACCACATTATGAATGCAGTAACTTTCGAGACAGATTCAGAGTAATGGTTAACCCACTGAATTCAGGGTGTGTCTTACTGGAGTGAAAATACATCAGCCAAAAATAGGCACCTCTCTCTTTTTAGCTCTGTTTTTAAGACGTTGCAGATTGCACAATAAAATCTGTTTACATTCGGCAACTGTTTCATGAATTCTGATTTGTGTGATTTTGTGGGGCGAAGTAAACCTTATAGTAATCAAAGCCTTCATTATTTACATATACAAAACGGATTTGGCCAGTTGATCAGCTTCAGTCGGTCTCATATAATTCATAATTCAGTTCAGGACAGTTCATAATTCAAAGTTTCAGGCACTCGAGGGTTTGTTTAAGAGACATGATGAGAAGAAAACGTTATTGGTTTCAGCTGTCTTTTGAGTGCTACTTAGCTAGTCAACTAGATAGGCTCATTAAATACCGCATTACTGATGATGGACTAGGGATGCTACTAAGGGCTTTGTTATCCATTTTGAACACAACCATGTCTCCGGCATGGAAACTTTTGCAGCGTGCTGCTTGGATTCCATACATGGCGAAAATAAGACGTGAAGGATCAACTCCTATATTTACTCAACTATATATTTACTCCTAACCGTAGAGTAAGCTACACACCTAGCTTACCCGTTATCCTCCAACAATTGTCCCCCCGCGGACAAATAAAACCCCGCGATATACTGTGAAACCAGCAGAATCCTTAAAAATACCGTGAAACTTATTTTTGGCCATACCATCACATCTTCCATTTATATTTATGCCATTTACCAGACACCCTTATCCAGAGTGACTTTAAATTGATACAGTCTTACAATCCAAGCAATTGTTGGTTAAGGGCCTCGCTTAAGAACTTGAGCCCTGGACCTTCTGGTCCATAGTCCTGTACCTTAACCACTAAACCAGCCCAATCCCACAGCCCAAGTAGCTTGTACTAATTATCATCCTCCACACTGTAGACCTGTGTATTTGGTGCTCTGGATAATGTCATTTTGATTCATTATTAATTCATCTGAAAGAAGAACATTAATATGAAAGAATCACAGCCAAACCAATAAAACAGTAATACATAGCAGGTCTCATTTAACAATCAAAACAATCCAGGTAAAATAGTGTAAAACACACAGCAAACGCATTTCTTGTAAACACCAACAGGTCTCTTTCTATGTATGTAAAATTGTATTTGCAACTTGAATACACCCAAACCCCTGCAACCCCTCCAAAAACGGGGTGGGGAAGACTGGGAGACACATAGAGAAGCATGAAGATGTATCATACCATCGAGAATTGCAGCTGCAGCCTGCCTGCGTCTGCAATACAGCCACACGCCAGCCGCTGTAACAAAGTGTGCCCCCACAAACAGCACAGACGTCAGTACCGCTGCATCTGATGAATCCATCGTCAACACACGGCTCCCTCAGATAGAGAGGCTTAAATCTCTACAACGCATATAGAACTGAACCGGGATCAGTCTGATAACCAGCAACAGGAAAGTGCTACGCCGAGAAGTCACCCCACTGCTCGGTTTTCAAACGCAGGCTTCAGTGACTTTACCACACTCTGACAATGAGAAATCTCTCTAAACTTCCTTCCCTCTGAGCAACAAGGACAGGTGAAGATCTGGTCCACGTCAAGATAATGTCACTATGGCTACTCTTTCCAGTCGTTCACTAAACTGTACCGAGTCTGGACTCACAGCACTGTCTTTTCCTCTCCCTCTCTGACACTCTTTCACTAAATTCCTTTCTTCTGAAACAAGCGCCTGGCTCTCAGCTGCTGCCCCAGCCAGTATGAAATTACTAAAATAGGAATGAATGAATAGAAATGCAAGGATGTTCAAGAAACTCTACCCTAACAGTTATTCATTCGGTGCCTGTAGAAGAGCGCGGGTGCGCATGCCAGTACGACTTTCTGTTTGTGCTTGTGTACCTCCGTTGCCATGACTGAGCACTTCCCTTCGCTACCATATTCTGTTCAGTGGCCGTCCTCAGCGTCCGGTGTCAGCAGCTGGCTGGATCCCACTCAGATCGGCGAATAGCACTGAAGGGCGTGTGACTCACACGTGTGCTCATGATCTCTGCATGCTTGAAGACAGCAGGCAGACACCACAGACAAATGTTCTGCCATCAATGGCTTCGGCTGCTCTCAGACTTTGACAGGAAGATTGCGACGGGAAACAGAGCTAGGACATAGCGGTGTTTTACCAGAACACACCACAATGCTTACTGACTCGCATTACTGCTGTAATATACATTGTCTGTGAAGGCAGACTTGATTATGATCAAGGAGTCAGCAGGATAGCCGAACACACCAGAGGCCTAGGGTCTTACTCACACTACAGGATAACACACAGAGACATGGGGGTCACCAAAAAAGCAGGTGCCAATCAAGAATACACAAACCACATGCCTGGGTGATGGAACAAATAGATTGTGTGTCTAGGCTACTTTGCCTTTATTTGTCATTGTCCGGTAAACAATGACTCAGTGGAGTCTGATGCACACTCACCAGCCACTGTATGAGGTATACCTTGCGAGTACCGAGTTGGACCGCCCTTTTTGCCTTAATTCTTGGTGGCATAGATTCAACAAGGTGCTGAAACATTTCTCAAACATTTTCCTCCATGTTTATATGACAGCATCACATAGTTGCAGCAGATGTGTCACATGCATGAATTGAATAACCTGTTCCACCACATCCCAAAAGTGCTTTATTGGTTTGAGATCTGGTGACTGTGGAGGCCGAAACCAGTTTGAGTTGATGAGGATACAGATGACACAATGATCATAAGGAATGGCCATGGTCAACAACACCACCACTCAGGTACAGTGGTGCTGGAAAGTTTGTGAACCCTTTAGAATTTTCTATATTTCTGCATAAATATGACTTAAAACATCACCAGATTTTCACACAAGTCCTAAAAGTAGATAAAGAGAACCCAGTTAAACAAATGAGACAAATATTATACTTGATAATTTGTTTATTGAGGAAAACGATCCAGTATTATAGATTAGTGAGTGGCAAAAGTATGTGACCCTCTAGGATAAGCAGTTCATTTGAAGGTGAAATTAGAGGCAGGTGTTTTCAATCAATGGGATGACAATCAGGTGAGTGGGCACCCTGTTTTATTTAAAGAACGGATCTGTCAAAATCTGCTCTTCACTACACGTTTGTGGAAGTGTATCATGGCACAAACAAAGGAGATTTCTGAGGACCTCAAAAAAAGTTGTTGATGCTCATCAGGCTGGAAAAAGTTATAAAACCATCTCTAAAAAGTTCAGACTCCACCAATCCACAGTCAAACAGATTGTGTACAAATTGAGAAAATTCAAAACCATTGTTACCCTCCCCAGGAGTGGTCGATAAACAAAGATCACTCCAAGACCAAGGCCTCTCTCACAATGGCTAATGTTAATGTTCCACCATCAGAAGAACACTGAACAACAATGGTGTGCATGGCAGGGTTGCAAGGAGAAAGCCACTGCTCTCCAAAAAGAACATTGCTGCTCGTCTGCAGTTTGCTAAAGATCACGTGGACAAGCCAGAAGGCTATTGAAAGAATGTTTTGTGGACGGATGAGACAAAAATAGAACTTTTTGGTTATGTTTGGAGAACGGAAAACACTGTATTCCAGCATAAGAACCTTATCCCATCTGTGAAACATGGTGGTGGTAATTTCATGGTTTGGGCCTGTTTTGTTGCATCTGGGCCAGGACAGCTTGCCATCATTGATGGAACAATGAATTCTGAATTATATCAGAGAATTCTAAAGGATAATGTCAAGACATCTGTCCATGAACTGAATCTCAAGAGAAGGTGGGTCATGCAGCAAGACAACAACCCTAAGCACACAAGTCGTTCTACCAAAGAATGGTTAAAGAAGAATAAAGTTAATGTTTTGGAATGGCCAAGTCAAAGTCCTGACTTTAATCCAATCAAAATGTTGTGGAAAGACCTGAAGTGAGCAGTTAATATGAGGAAACTCACCAACATCCCAGAGCTGAAGCTGTTCTGTACAGAGGAATGGGCTAAAATTCCTCCAAGCCAGTGTGCAGTTACAGGAATCGTTTAGTTGCAGTTATTGCTGCACAGGGGGTCACACCAGATACTGAAAGCAAAGGTTCACATACTTTTGCCACTCACTAATTTGTAATACTGGATCATTTTCTTCAATAAATAAATGACCAAGTATAATATTTTTGTCTCATTTGTTTAACTGGGTTCTCTATCTACTTTTAAGACTTGTGAAAATCTGAAGATGTTTTAGGTCAAATTTATGCAGAAATATAGAAAATTCTAAATTCTAACTTTGAAGCACCACTGTAGGTTGTGGTGTTTAAATGATGCTCAATTGGTATTAAGGGGCGCAAAGTGTGCCAAGAAAATATTCCACACCATTAACCCACCACCATCAGCCTGTTCTGTTGGTACAAGGCAGGACGGATCCACGCTTTCATGTTGCTTACACCAAAGTCTGACCCTACCATCTGAATGTAGCACCAGAAACCGAGACTCATCAGACCAGGCAACAATTTTCCAATCTTCTGTTGTCCAATTTGGGTGGGCATGTGAGAATTGTAGCCTCAGTTGTCTGTTCTTAGCTGACAGGAGTGGCATCTGGTGAGGTCTTCTGCTGCTGTAGCATATCTGCTTTAAGGTTTCACACGTGTGTTCAGAGATGCTCTTCCGCATACTTTGTAATGGGTGGTTATTTTAGTTATTGTTGCCTTTCTATCATCTTGAACCAGTCTGGCCATTCTCCTCTGACCTCTGGCAGAATGGTCAAAGAACTGGCACTCGCTGGATATTCTCCTTTTTTGGACCATTCTCTGTAAATCCTAGAGATGACTGTGCACCAGTAGATCAGCAGTTTCCGAAAAACTCCAACAACCATGCCACATTCAAAGATATCACCTTTCCTTGCCATTCTGATGCTCTGTTTGAATTTCAGCAGATTGTCTTGACTGTGTCTACATGCCTAAATGCACTGAGCTGCTGCCATGGGATTGGTGGATTAGATATTAGCCTTAACAAGCAGTTGAACAAGTGAACCTAAAAAAGAGGCCAGTGAGTGTCGATGTGACTAGTGTTTTACTCCCATCAAAAATGTATTTTGAACTAAACCTTCTCCACTTGGTTCATACATACTTCATACTGTCATTTCATTAAGTATTAAGCGAACTTCTTCTAAATCTAAAACTTGATTTACTGATTAGTACCACAAAGTGGCCCAGATCAAAATTGAAATGATCTGACTGAATTCTTTTTTTCTGTTTACACTGCAATGAAAGAAACAAGTCTTTGTCACATATGACGGAAGGAAAAGTATTTGGGTCACCTGCTGTAAACGTAGCCTCAGAAAACCAGTCTTAACTGTGAACTTCAGTCCACAATAAATAGCACAATCATTTTATCATATTTGTTCAGGAATAATTCTATACCAAAAGTGGCCAAAGGTTACAATGATTTATCAGGTACATTTGAAACTAAATGTAAGAAATGTGAGAATAACTGTAAGCAGCACCATGAACAAAATGAAACACCTCAGTTTTAGCAGTCATGCTGTGACAGAGTTCTTGAAAATATTTCAGGCACTAAGCAGGGGAGTTCCAGTATCCAGTATTTACCCAGCATCCTCTCTGCCCTTTGTCACAACAATGCCATATCTAGTCAACCGGATCCCTGCCACCTCATCTGTCCTTTCAGAAATAGAGCAAGAAAATAAGAACGAGATAGCAAAATGACAAGAAGGTAGCTCAGAAAAGCAGACTGGCGTGACAAGCGAGGCAAAAACAAAAAACTGAGTAAAGAGGAAGAACCACAAATCTGTGGCTGGCTGTGTGATGTCACTGTGGCACTGAAGCTACACCACTTGGTTTGCACATGTAAGAAAAAAAATAGATACTACTGTGGATGCAAATTTATTTCATGACTGTAACAGTAGTCACGGTTTTAGATTAGAACTCCAGCTCTTCTTTATACTCATTAGTATTAGGGGCTTACCCGGACAGAAACACACACAAACCAATACACACATCTGTACGCATGCAACCAGATATGCAAATAGACTCTAAACCACAGCCACGCGCACCGAAACAAGCGGCACTAGCTACAACAGAGGCTTGACACGGAAAGGAACAAACTTAGAGAGACCAAAAAAGAATGTGACAGACAATACAAGGCAAATAAAAGGAGGACATAAACAGATTTAGAGCAAAAAGAGAGTCAAAAGAAATGAGATGACAGTGTTATGGCAGGGCAATGGGTGTTTGTGCAGGACTGTGAATGAATCCATTCATCAGACAAGAAAACCCCGCCCTACACATGCCAACACACACCCACACACAGTACACCCAAGTCATTCCTGTACTAAAGAAGCAAGAAGGAAGGACTGCTTACCTTCTGTGACCTTAGTAGTGGGAACCTTTAAATATCTGTGCTATTTTGTGGACTTGAGTCTCACTTTACAAGCAGCATTTCGACACACTGTACATTATGTACGCCGAGCATGCAAGGTCATATACAAGGTCACAATGACATTTACAGCCATCAATAGCAAACACAGATAGATCCTTACACCTCATACAGTGGTGCTTGAAAGTATAGATGCACCGACCGATTCCAATTTCCGAGATATATATATATATATATATACATATATATACACATGTATGTATGTATGTATGTATGTATGTATGTATGTATGTATGTATGTATGTATGTATGTATGTATGTATATGATATGTTTATTAGAGATTCACTGAATGCTCCTTTAAAAAAAGATACCGTGAACTGCTGGCTTGTGCCTGGCTCGATGCTCTCGTTAGCTTTAGCCCCTTTGTTGTGTCAAACTCTGCATATTCAATGGGGTGATGCTGTTTTAAACGTCTTATTAAATCCATTCATTCTCCGATCATTTTTGGAGTTGATCCTTCACTGCTTATTTTCGCCATGTATGTAATCCACACAGCATACTGCAAAAGGTTCCATGCCGGTGACATGGTTGTGTTCAAAATGGATAACTAACCCCTTAGTAGTGTCCCTAGTCCATGGTCAATACTACGGTATTTAGGAAGACTATCTAGTTGACTAGCTAAGTAGCACTCAAATCACAGCCAAAACCTATAACGCTTCCTTCTCATCATGTCTCTTAAACAAACTCTTGAGGGCCTGAAACTTTGAATTATGAACTGACCTGAACTGAATTATGAATTAAAATTAGTAAAAGCACTGTGCTGTTCATGTGTGGTTGACCGGCTCAGAATCGGTTATGAGTCCGCCTGAAGCCGATCACGCTAAAACCGGCCAATTTTGTCTTATATATGTAAATAATGGCTTTGATTACTATAAGGTTTACTCCGTCCCACAAAAATCACACAAATTAGAACACATGAAACAGTTGCCGAATGTAAACAGATTTGATTGTGCTCTCTGCAATGTCTTAAAAACAGAGCTTAAAAGAGAGAGGTCCCTATTTTTGGCTGATGTATTTTCGCTCCCGATAAGACATTGCCCGAATTCAGTGGGTTAATCATTACTCTGAATCTGATTCCAGAGTTACTGCGTTCATAATGTGGTCCTTCTTTTGCATATCCGATCTCGCTTTATAATCTGTGCTCTGTTCTTTAATCTGACGGAGCCTTTACCAGCTGTTAAACTGTTTCTAGGCTGTGGTGAGGTTATGCTACTTGGCTAGTGAGCTTTACCCTGGTACAGTGCCCAGCACTAGCATACAGAAACAATTGCTGAAGATAGCAGGGTCTGTTGGCTGGTACCTGGCTTTATTCTCTCACTATATTTAGCTTTGAGGTGTTGGCCGCACAAACATCAGTTACTTGCGAAAAATGTATTTTATTACGGCCTTGACAAGAACCTTTTACCAGTTAGTGCAAAGGTACATAGGTGTGTGTATATATATATAGATATATAAGATAAGAGATATTATATATATATATATATATATATATTATATATATATATATATATATATATAGATATATAGAATATATAATATTTTACACACACACACACACACACACACACACACACACACACACACACACACACACACACACACACACACGCAAAGGCGCTGAATTGCAGCTCACCCAACTTAGGTAGCAGCGTACACAAAGACGGTAAGTCATGCTGAATGCACTAAAAATACACTCTTAGGCTAAATCCCAGGCATAAATGGTACAACACAATTAAACACGTGCACTACGAGCTTTAATCAACTAATAAAAAGACATACACGCACAAAACAGATCTTACAGATGCACAAGAACTCAAAAATAAACAGACCATCGAGCCACACGCTAATCGTTGGGACCGGGAAACAAGTTCTCGAGCGGCTGATCATGAACTGTTTAAGTTTAAAGCTCCATACACACATTAACTGAATTCTGAATTAATGTTAGCCAAAGCACTGTGCTGTTTGTGCGTGTGTCTATGTTTGTATCGCTGTTGCCATCAGAAGTCTACAAGTGTAGGTTAAATGTGACCGGAACAGAATTGGTTATATGAGACGTATTGTCCAATCACCGGTCACAGCCGAACGATAGGTGCATCTCAAGACGTCATGAATCATGAAAGTTTGTGAATCCATTAGAATTGTCTACATTTCAAATATGACCTAAAACATCAGATTTTCACACAAGTCCTAAATATATAAATAAAATTATTATACCTGGTCATTTGTTGATTGAGAAAAATGATCCAATATTACACATTAGTGAGTGGCAAAAGTATGTGAACCTTTAGGACTAGCAGTGAATTTGAAGGTGAAATTAGAGTCAGGTGTTTCAATCAATGGATTGACAAATCAGGTGTGAGTAGGCAGACTGTTGCATTTAAAGAACAGGGATCTATCAAAGTCTGCCCTCTATCCGAGTCGTGACATCTGTGGAAATGTATCATGGTATAAACTTAAATGCTTTCTAAAGACCTCAGAAAGAGAATTGCTGATGATCAGGCTGGAAAAGGTTGCAAAATAATTTCTAAAGTGTTTGGGATCCACTAATCCACAGTCAGACAGACAAATTGTGTACAAATTGAGGAATATGAAGACCATAGTTACCCAGTCAACCAACAGAACCCAATTCAAGAGCAAGGCATGTAAAGTCCACACAGTCACACAGGGTAACTTGTTAAACATGCTGGTAGTGTTATTTGTTTTTGCATGTTTTGCTGCATCTGGGCCAGAACATCTTGTCACTATGTATTTTCTAAACTATACCAGCAAGTTCTAAAGACAAACATCAGAGTATTTGTCTGTGAACTAAATCCCAAAAGAGAGTGGACTATGCAGCAAGACATAAACTGTTAAAGAAGTAATACGATAGTGTGTTGAAATGGCCAAGTCAAAGTCCTGACCTGAATCCAATACCAATGTCATGTGATAAGTTCAATTTAAGAAACCACCAACATCCCAGTGTTAACGCAGTTCTATTCAGAAGAACCGGCTAAAATTCCTACATACTGATGTGCAAGACTGATCAACAGTTAAGGAAATATTTAATTGCAACTATTGCTGTACAAGTGAGTCACACCTGATACTGAAAGCAAAGTTTCACATACTTTCGCTTTTAGGAATGAAAACCTGATCATGTTTAGGTCACATTTATGCAGAAATGTAAAAAATTCTTCCCTACTGTATTTTTTATGCTAGACTAGATGTGCGTTTTACACACATTTTAGTTCAATAGGTTCCAGTTTCAGAGACAGGGACCAACTCTGGTTTCACTAGCTCCCCTATACAGACACTTTCTCCCTTCTATACCATTTCTGTGATCCCGTACTGCTTAGAGATGCTGTGCAAACAACAGCAATTTCAGCTAATTTAAAGCAATTTGGGAGGCTGCCTAGTCCCAGTGGATTTCCCACCCTTAACAAGGGTCAATTTAGAAGAATGGTGATAATTAGGCTACAAAAAAAAATGAAGTAGAATGAATAATCAAAGAAAATCCACCAATATGCAAAACACGCCTACTCTAGATACACAGTTTATTTGTAAGAAGTGATCCGATTAACAGATCCAACACAAAGCACCTAAAATAGGAAACTGTGTTAGTACAGAAGTTAACGTACAGGAGAACTGATGAGAACGTCCATGGTTCAAGACGCAGCTCTTGCAAGCTGCCACTGCTGGGCCCTTGAGATTGTACAATTCATGTACAATTGCTTGCACGGTTGTATCAGTTGTCAACATATATAGGTTACATGCTTGATCAGCTCTGATGCATGTTGCCATCGACAGAGATTTGTCAACTGTACAACTATACAGAATATTTCACTTCAAACAAGTTAGGGAGTAGGATGCGTGGTTGCGGGTTCAAATCCCAGTTCCACCAAGCACAGATTTATAAAGAGAAGAATTTACTGTACACCAATGCACATGTATAATGGCATACACTGCTTCTGTAACTACATGTTCCAGTATTTTTTGACATTTTCAAGTCCCAAACACAGCCAAGCTGCCACTGCTGGACCCTTGAGCAAGGCACAATTGCTTGGACTGTACATTGCAAGTTAAATTGAATAAGAGTTTTACTTGAACTACGACTCCATGACTTTAGTTTAGATAAATTAGTTTCATTCTTAGATTTATCATCTACACCGCCCAAGGAGGTTGGGTCCCTTTGAGTCTTGGTCCTCCCAAGGTTTCTTCCTCATAACACTTAGTGAGTTTTTCCTTGTCACTGTCGCCCTAGGCTTGCTCAATTTGGGATTGGACGTAGATATTAGGATATAATCTAAAATTGTACAGTTGCTTTGAGACAATGCTCCATTGTAAAAAGCACTATAGAAATAAATCTGACTTGACTTGAAGAGTGTAAGGTAAATTCTGGACATACAAGTATATTCAAATGTTATAAACTAAAGACATTAAATGTGTATTTTTGGTTGTAAGCCGCATGTTCAAACTGAGTGTGTCAATTTCTGACAGCATCAAATATTTTTGTCATATGGAGATGCAGACACATTAATAATGACTCTAATAAAACAAAGCAAGTCCAGCCCAGGAAATAATCATCATCTATATTTCATCTAGTCTTCTAGCTAATGTAAAATATCACTGTGGAGACGCAGCCTGGAGAAAGGGTGTCATGTAATAATAGAAGGGCCAATAATAATAAAAGCAATACAGCTGTGCGCTGAACATAGTCTTTTAAGGCTACTATAATGTAGATATAAAGGGTATTTACTGCTGAAGACGTGTGCGATCAATGAGTGGTTGAAACTACTGATACTTTTGTTTGAAGGAAGCCAAAAATGCATTGATAGACAGTATTACGAACAACCTGAAAGACCAGCCAGATGAACCAGAGACTTAATGAGTGAATGTGAACCAATTTATATAGTTATAGGTTAGAGATATATAGGTAGTGGGAGATAAACCAAGTACTATTTACACTAGGACAGACATACTTATGAATACCATTTACACCTTGTTACAATTAAGTAGCAGACAGTCATACACTCAAACAATTAACTTGCACAAAAAGTCTCTAAACACATCCACCGAGTTAGAACAGTCTCTAGTCCAAACGTGAGCTAACGAGCAAGCGAGCACATGACCAGTAAGGTAGGGAGATCCACAGCATTGACTGACTTGTGTGGTCAGCTGGGCGGAAGAAGCAACACTCAAAAATATAATACGTTGCCATGACAAAAATAAACAATTAACATGGATTAAGCAAAACATTTTACATTTACATTTACAGCATTTAGCAGACGCCCTTATCCAGAGCGACTCACAATTGGTACAGTCTTACAATCCAAGCTATTGTGGGTTAAGGGCCTTGCTCAAGGCAAGGCTGTGGCAGCTTGGCAGAGGTGGGATTTGAACCCTGGACCTTCTGGTCCAGAGTCCAGTACCTTAACCGCTAGGCTACCACAGTCCTAGTGGTTTAGTTCAGTGCAGTATTCTATACTGTAACATCATAGATCAGGCAGCACTGTACAATGTATGTGCCATTGTGAGTTTGTTTATGGCCGCTACGTCTGGAGTGAAAAGACATTTTTATTTCCTATTATAATTTATTATAATTTTGAAGACCTCGTCCGTTAAGGCAAACAGCCATTGATCAAATGTTAACCGGCACACACCGGTAATAATAATAATGATAATAATAATAACAATAAGTAAGTACCTTTATTTATATGGTGCTTTTCAAAAAGTCACTTTAAAACACAGGACAGGAATTGATAACTAATTTTAAAAAAGGAATATGCACCGAATGCACTCACTCCAGTTAAGAATATATAGCATCATTATGTCACACAAAGGCTACACCACAACCTTCACTGTCCTACTGACTCTAGAACTGGGCAGAAGCAGTTATCATGTGTACACAATAAAAAGAAAAACTATTTCTCAGAGGCTGTATACAGTTATTTGTGGCCCTCACTCCACTACCACACCAAAAAGACAGAGGGCAGCCTGGCTCTACACACAATACACTGTCTGGAGTGTGTCAGACATGCATGGACCTTCACCATCATAAGAAACCCGGCAGCAACCCGCACCTCGGATCACACCTATCTGGTGAATGCAGTTGTGACATCACACAGTGACTCAGAACAATGACCTCACATGATGACTACGACATACATGTCTGCTTGCTTATCCCTCTCTCTAACAGTGCCTTGGCATTCATTCAAGTGCACTTAATTAAATAAACGATCATGATATGCAGACCTAACACACCCAGTCAGCTGTGCAATAAAATTACAGAACAAAAACAACTGAGTAAGCGTGAAAAGTCATTGCTCCTGAAGGTGCCGGAACAGACAGGGGGCTCAATAAAGACTGATGACAGATAAAGTGAGTGCCTGTGTACGGCATGGACATGGACAGCACTAAGCATGTCTGCTACTGTGTGCCCCGTGTGAATATGCCATCAAAAGATTACAACACCCTGAAGTGCAGCCTGATTTGACACATGGGTTGGGCAGAGAATGCCACGGAAGAAACCACATCCTGGACGCAGCCAGTCTGACCACATACAGTAGTGCTTGAAAGTTTGTGAACCCTTCAGAATTTTCTATATTTCTGCATAAATGACACATCAGATTTTCACACAAGTCCTAAAAGTAGATAAAGAGAACCCAGTTAAATGAGAAAAAATATTAAACTTGGTCATTTATTTATTGAGGAAAATGATCCAATTTTACATATTAGTGAGTGGCAAAAGTATGTGAACCTTTGGAATTTCAGTATCTGGTGTGACCTCCCTTAAACTAAACGTTTCCTGTAACTGTTGATCAGTCCTGCACACCGGCTTGGAGGAATTTTAGCCCATTCCTCCGTACAGAACAGCTTCAACTCTGGGATGTTGGTGGGTTTCCTCACATTAACTGCTCACTTCAGGTCCTTCCACAACATTTCGATTGGATTAAGGTCAGGACTTTGACTTGGCCATTCCAAAACATTAACTTTGAACTACTTGTGTGCTTAGGGTCTTTGTCTTGCTGCATGACCCACCTTCTCTTGAGATTCAGTTCATGGACAGATGTCCTGACATTTTCCTTTAGAATTCTCTGACATAATTCAGAATTCATTGTTCCATCAAGCCGTCCTGGCCCAGATGCAGCAAAACAGGCCCAAACCATGATACTACCACCACCATGTTTCACAGATGGGCTAAGGTTCTTATGCTGGAATGCAGCGTTTTCCTTTCTTAAATCATAACGCTTTTCTTTTAAACCAAAAAAATCCATTTTGGTCTCATCCATCCACAAAACATTCTTCCAATAATCTTCTGGCTTATCAAGGTGATCTTTAGCAAACTGCAGACGAGCAGCAATGTTCTTTTTGGAGAGCAGTGGCTTTCTCCTTGCAACCCTGACATGCACACCATTGTTGTTCAGTGTTCTTCTGATGGTGGACTCATGAACATTAACATTAGCCAATGTGAGAGAGGCCTTCAGTTACTTAGAAGTTACCCTGGGTTCCTTTGTCACCTCGCCAACTATTAAACTCCTTGCTTTTGGAGTGATCTTTGTTGGTCGACCACTCCTGGGGAGGGTAACAATGGTCTTCAATTTCCTCCATTTGTACACAATCTGTCTGACTGTGGATTGGTGGAGTCCAAACTCTTTAGAGATGGTTTTGTAACCTTTTCCAGCCTGATGAGCGTCAACAACTTTTTTTCTGTGGTCCTCAGAAATCTCCTTTGTTCGTGCCATGATACACTTCCATAAACGTGTTGTGAAGAGCAGACTTTGATAGATCCCTGTTCTTTTAATAAAACTCACACCTGATTGTCATCCCATTGATTAAAAACACCTGACACTAATTTCACTTTCAAATTAACTGCTAATCCTAGAGGGTCACATACTTTTGCAACTCACTAATATGTAATATTGGATAATTTTCTTCAAGAAACAAATGGCCAAGTATAATATTTTGTCTCATTTGTTTAACTGGGTTCTCTTTACCTACTTTTAGGACTTGTGTGAAAATCTGTTGATGTTTTAGATCATATTTATGCAGAAATATAGAACATTCTAAAGGATTCACAAACTTTCAAGCACCACTGTAAGAAACTAGGACATCTAAACAGTATCCGTGTTAATTTCCCCAAGGTGTGCACACAGGGTTTCAGCAGGTTAAACGTTTATGAGAAACAATGCAAAGAAAAACAACAAAAGGTCTAAAAAGAGCAATAGTAAACATTCCCCACCAATGGGAAATTGTGACAATGCCACCAAGATGGGTAAAAGTTCAACAGAGCAGAATTTTCTGGATGGGAAATGTGACAACTATCAATCAGAGCATTACTAGTAAAAAAAGCTGGTGCATCTGAAGTCATATGTACCAAATAAGACAGCAGCCACCTCCAAATGCATTTAGCTGTCCTGTGGGGTTGCTTGTAGCTAAGAAAAAGCTGTTCAAAAACACGTGGTGGCTAGACATGACTCGGCACAAGCACCAAACACAGATGGTATATTCTTGGATAAAGAAAAGCTGTTTTGTAACATCTAGAGTCTTACAAATGCACAAAAGGTGTGGTGGATTTTCGTGAAATGTTTCTTGCATCGTAGTGAACGCTCTCATATCTACAGGTACGCACCGTTTAACAACTGCATTAAGTTCTGTGAAACAGGTCGTTGACCAAAATGGTCGTTTACCAGAAACTACCACAGTCACAGTTGTTTCACGCTACTCTCATGTAAATATGAAGGCTATTTTCACAAGACAACTGTGTGCAATTGATACGTAAATGCTTCAGAGATACCCCCAAGAGAAGAGTAAAATGAAATGCAGAACGAGTATACGTCCAACTTTAGCCTTCCCCCTTCTAACACTGGAGCTCTCATACGTAAAGGGAAAACTAGCAGGTGGGAAGTGGCAGTGACTCGTAACCTAACTATAACCCGGAGCACTCACACATTAGAAAGGGGATAGTTTACAGTAAATATGGCTTTTTATGCACCACACGTCTCCTGGCTGTGAATAGCTGTATTGACAAAAGGTCAAAGTATAAATGCATTAATTCTCAATCACATTCCAATCGAAAGAAGTAGTAAGAGAAGCACTACAACTGGGACTAATCCACCCACACTGGGCTGCTGCCAAATCCAAGGCCTTCCCTACCAGAGCAGATGATTAAAAAACAGCTCAACCTGACCTCACTCAGTAACTACAATGAGCACAGGAGTTGTCATAAGGATTTATTTACCATTAGCTCAGTGACCTTAATAGTGAGAAAGTGGTTTTGTGTGCGCTTGTATTTGTGTGGAGTCACCGGCGCTCTAGTTGCATCACCACTGATAGCCTCAGCCTTTGGACTGGGTTCAAAATGCAGGTCCATTTAAAAGGAAAGATTTATCAGCCCGCCCGTCTTATAACCCTGTGCACAGGGGAGGAAGTTTTCACTGTGATGCCACAGAGAACTACTGTATCCGACAGGAATGAGAGACATGGCAGATTTACTCTCGCACCTCCCCGAAGAAGGAAGGCTAATCCCTCTTACCTCCCTGCCAGCGTCATTGCCAAATGACAAAAGTCACAATTAGGGGAATGGGGGTGGGAAGAGTTCATGAGAGAGACAATTTAGGAGAAGGTCATGAGATGGGAAATGGCAGAAAGAAGAGAAAGAGAGGATAAAGAAGGAGCAGAATGAGTAGAGGCTATACAAACACAGGGCAGACAGAAATTTGGCTCACTCCTCACTGGCACTACCATTTTCCTCCAGCTGTCTTCATCACCAGGGTAACCAACCAGCTAGACCCTGGCCTCAGCCACTTGACCCCAACTTCCCAAAGGACCAGCAGAAAGCTTGTATGATGGGTGTTGAGAAACAAAATTATAAAGTCAGCTTAAACATTTAAGGTGCTATCGCACCGGAGTAACTATTTCCTATTTCTTAGAACTGTGCCCCCTTCCTCACATGTTCGCACCGTAGGAACTGGGAACGACTGTAGTTCTTAGAACGGCATGTATAGGGACTATTAGCTTCTACTTCAAGGCAAGTACTTTTCTCAGCACATAGGAACCCTCAGTGATGCAAGTGTGTGGTGACTGGTCCAGATGTATGAGTATGGCGACTGGTCCAGATGCATAAATGCATGTGATTGGTCCAGATGCAAGTGCCTATATTGAGGGCAGCTGCCATTTTTAAATATGTACACAGCCGTATACAGTGGTACCTCGGTTCTCAATGTTAATTTGTTCCAGAAGGCTTGTCGAGAACTCAAAAATGAGTACTGAGCAAATTTTCCTATAAGGAATAATGTAAATTGAATTACTCCGTCCCAGACCCTAGAAAATCCACTCTGTATAAGTCATTATATGCATTAATGGTTGTATTACCAACCATTTACCACTTATACCAACCACTTACATTAACATACAGTCGGCCAAATCTTTAAAACAAAGCTTATTTAATAATAAAAATTGTAATTTAGTGAGTAATTGATTGCAAGTGAAAAGAAAAAGCACTGAACTCTGTGCGCTAGCATAGCTGCTAAGCTAACTGCAACCGTGTTCTGGAGGATACAGTTCCTGATTTCCTTTCGGATGGCTCTTAACTAACCTTTTTAGAACCCATGGAGTCTTATTTGCACTAAGAATACAGAACTGTAGATAAATAAAGAAAAACAACAAAGAAATAGTGAAAAAATAGCATTGATCTTCTCTGAGGGCCATTGTGAATCTGAATCATTGTGTACTGAATCATGAATCCTGAGTTGAGTTTCATCTGAAACGAATCACGCAGCTAGACTCATGCAAGTTTAAGCAAGTGCGTCGACTACCAACGAGTGCAACCAACGAGAACCAAGACAATTTTTTCTAATCAAAAGGCATCGAGAACCGAATCGGACAAGTTCCGAGGTGGTCAAGAACCGACGTACCACTGTAAACAGATTTTCACGGACCAACAGACCGACAGTTTAGTTCAAGCTTTACTGAGCCTATATGAGATGGAGGAGGCACAATACAATTTTTTAAGTCACTTCAGCATCACTTCAGTGCAAGTGCAAATGCAAACCAAAAAAAGCTCTGGAACAAATATAGTTGTCGGGGAAGCTCCGTGGGGGGTAGTTCCTCCCAAATTAGTCTCTAGCTTGGTGTGAAAGTGCCTGTTGTCTGCAAAAATGACGTGCAAAACATCAATATAGTTAACAGCTTTATTGACTGGGATCAAAGTGCATACTTCACTGCAAAGTAATGAATTGACAGCTAACAGATTAGGGAATTCCTATCAGTAAAACAAGTTAGTGATCAATGGCTGTACATATGCAAACAGTTTATCAAACATAAGTGCGTTTTCTTTTTCTTGTTTGCAAATCCCGAAAGAACTGTAACTAAGCAAAGTGTTTTGCAGCAAGTAGTAAACTATTTTTACTCCCCACTTCCTCCCAGCCATTTTCCTCCCACCAGGTCTCAACCATAGTACATCAGCCACAAACCTGTGTGGGTACGGGCTAACATGCTTATTCTATGCCATCTTTTTCAGTCTATGCAGTTTATGCACTGGGAAGGTAAACACACTTGGATGAGGGAACGGACTAAACACACAAGCTCACGCTTGACTGTGGATGAAAGTTATTAAATATGGAAATTTACCAGGCAATTACAGTTAAGTCCCAGTATACAAACACCAGGTATGCAATTTTCTGCCAAAATCCTAGAGGGCATTTTAAATCCCCTTCTTGCTCTCCAAACCACTAACCTGCTATAATGAATAATAAGCTGAAAATGAAACCTGGAACAAATTCTGGATCATGTGATTGTGTATCAACTTAACTGAACTGATAAAGATGGTGACTCTGAATGGTATTTTGGCTCTACCTGCACCTTCCACTTCCATCAAGTAAGAAGCTACACATTCGGTTTCATACAGTGACTAATTATAATACAAACGCAGCACGAGACATTTACAAGATCGCTGTGTGTGTGTGTGTGTGTGTGTGTGTGTCTGTCACTCTGTTCTTTAGTTTACTGCCTTGTAAACGTTCTGTAGACATGACATCCTCGTACGACACAATGCTGACAGATAGAGACAAGAGGAGAAGAGGGAAGGCATGAGTCTCCTGAGCCACTATATTAAGCTGACATCAGTAAAAATATGAAGGATTTAGAGATGCCAGAAAGAGGTTACCGATTCTTCCATAAGACTATTACAGAGCTTGATAGATTCATATAAGCAGAGGTGACAAGTCATAAAGGGCCTGTAGTTCAGTACCATACTAGTATTTTTTTAGGTATCTGCATATTACTTGATTATTTCTGCTTTATTACTTACTACCTATAACTTATTACTTTTTACCTGTACTTACTACATTTCAAAAGAAAAATCTGTACTTTTTACTTTAGCTTACTTTAGCGTAGGTTCGTACTTGACGCAGTGCAACCGGCGCACGCCATGCTTCACAGCTCTACAGGCATTAGATACTCGGATGACTCCATTTCGGAGAACAGAAGTGTATAACCAAGCGTTCGCTCAGATTCACATGCCTTGTGAGGAGTTGTGTGTGACACACTGCAAGTATAAAACTTCTAAAGTCACTAACACTTTTCAAATGTTCAGCATAATGCATTCTACTCACAAAATAATTGTATACACTTTACACTGTTATTATTAATCAGACTCTAGAGGTTTACTCGTGTCCCTCTGATGGTGAATTCTATTTCTTTAATGAGGTATATTCTGGGTTCAATCCCAGGGTGGAGTGGTCTGGGTCCTTTCTGTGTGGAGTCTGCATGTCCTCCCCGTGTCCGGGTGGGTTTACTCCGGGTACTCCGGTTTCCTCCCACAGTCCAAATAAATGCATGTTAGGTTAATTGATTACACTAAATTGGCCTGGTTTGAGTGTGGTCTCTGGCGACAGACGGAGCGATGCGTCGGTCTCGGTCGCATCAAAGTGGTGGGCGGACCCCGCATCCGGCGGGACAGGCGCCAGGAAAGAAGAATGAGGTATATTTTAAAAAATTATCTAACATGTCTAAAAGTTTTGCATATATATTTTGTAGATTAAGCATTGGAGGGTTTAAAAAATTAGTGAATTTGCCATTTGTACGACTAAGATGCAGCGACGATGTTTAAAATGATAACTACTTTTTGCGTTAAATATCATGATATACTACATTACTGAATAATGGCATGTCTAGTTATGAGTAATATAGTACTATATTAGTCAAGTCAAGTCAGATTTATTTATATAGCGCTTTTTACAATGGAGCATTGTCTCAAAGCAACTTTACAAGTTTAGGTTATCTCCTAATAACTACGTCCAATCCCAAATTGAGCAAGCCTAGGGCGACAGTGGCAAGGAAAAACTCCCTAGTTCTAGGAAGAAACCTTGGGAGGACCAAGACTCAAAAAGGGACCCAACCTCCTTGGGCGATATACTACTATATTGTACATTTGGATTCGTGTAATTGTAGTTCAATCCTCTGTCATAGATCTGTTTCTCTTAAAAGAATTTTTAAAGGCATTTTAAAGAAATACTATCACTTTTTTACTTTAAATTTACTTTAAGAGTAAAATATATAAGCCATACTACAACCTTTATGAGTTTTTTTTTTTTTTAAACCAGCTATGTAGTACTGATCAAAAGGCAAACAGCCTTGTTCAACTGAATTGAATTAAGGTGTATACATTATTCCTTTTATTCCAAATCAGTTAATTATTTAAGGATCAGATCAGATTATTATAGGAATATTAGTTTGCATGCAAATGTCTGCGAACACAGTGCATAAGGGAAGAGTCACCACAGTGACTGTGCCTCTGTGAGACCTGGCTATGGGCTTGAACTGGATTTAAATACTGCACAAGCGTTGAACCAAGAGGAACTAAACCACTCGTCGTTTTTCCCCTGGCTCAAGGGCCACCACAGAGACTGTGCCCGTGAGAAAAATGCCCATGGGCGTAAATGTGTTTTTTAGTACTGCACATGGTTTTGTGCCAAAAAGAAAGGAAGCCATTCAGTTTTTTCCTGCTGGCTTTCTTGTAAGTGCCACAACGGCAACCTTTAGCATATTTAGGTGGCCTCATGGGTCTCAAAGTTAAGAAGGCACATTTATTCCTTCCACAAAGTACTACTGTACGAAATGATCAACTGCTGTGCTAATGAGTGCTTTTGAATCAACTTTGTTAAGAAGCAGTAATCCGTTTTTAACAAGGCACTTCAGGGTACACGCCAGGTGTGGGGGAGAGCCACAAGGCCCAAAAATGAACTCAGATTGTCTGAAGTGCATTAAAGTGGAAGATTGGAGAAATAATTGTGGAGGACAGAGTGAGTGTACAGACTGGGGAGACGGCCCTCTGGAGGCACGGAGAAAGTTGAGAGTCCCTATCAGTACCCATCAGCATCAAAAGTAAATCACGGAGTGCATTTACATGCATCTAATAATCCGATAACTGCAGAAAGTCAGATTTTGTCAATAATCCGATCAACGGGTATACATGCAGGTGAGTAATCAGATAATGGGGAAGCTCCGGGTTCACACGAGTTAGGCAGTAATCAGATTTCTTCTTTGCAACCAGCCAATTATCTCATAGAAATATGTGACAGACTTCAAACTTTAATATTAAATAATCCAATTATTCACTTTCTTGAGTTTATACTGCGTTTGAGAGTATCCACAAAGTGTTCAATGGCCATGGGAATAAAAAAGTTAATGGAAAGAGAGGCCAAATAACACCAAGTCTTTAGAATACTTGGACCTGGCAACCGTGGTGGAAGGCTCACGCACATACGCAGTCTGAAAACACAGATTATAATTGGATATCTGGTATGCATGCTATGAGTAATGTGATAACTGGAGTAAAATCCAGCTCTCTATCAGATTTCTTCATCAGATTTCTACATGACCACTTGAAATCGGATAAACTGCAGAAATCCGACTATGATCGGATTATTAAGTGCATGTAAACGCACTCACTCATTCACTCATGATGTTTAAAAATTGGTCACACTGGGTATGTGAACTGGAGATCAAACAAGAAAGCAGTAGAAAGAAAATATTATGAAAGCCTAAGCACCATAGGGGGTAGTGAAAGAGGGAAGCATAAGGGCCCCACAAGCTATCTGATCAACAGGCTAGCAAAACAAACACACTGCCATACAGGTGCTTGCACAAACACACACAGGCCTCAAGTAAAGGAGAGTATCGGCAAAAAACAGAATTATTAATTGGCTTACTGTCTAATTCAACCCTGACAGCAGTTTCTCTCACTTACTCGCACACACAGTCCTGCTCCATGCACTGTAGAGTAGCTCAAGCCAGCTCGCAAACTGTGCACCCTAGCTTTCCCACATAGCCATGAGAGGCTAGGGAACAAACAGGAAGCGACAGGCCTTTCCTCCCACCACTGTGGCATGCACATACAGCAGTGAGTTCATTTGCATGGACTTAGCAATCTATTTCTCAGATCGGATAAAGAGAGCTGGATTCCATCTCAGTAATCAGATTTCTCAGTGCATGCATGTCCTTTCTCTGATTTCAATCGGTTTTATAGTCTGTGCATGCATGCAAAGGTAGCCCCGGAAGCGGCTAGCAGAATGAAACACACTTGCCAGGTCCACTTATTCTAAGAGATTTTGCTTCTTTTGGGCTCGTTTCTACAGAGCCGTTTGCTTGTTTCTGTTGCGGAATCTGGCAACCCTGGAATTATTCGCAGCATCTGCAAAACAACTACCAAATACATTTGGGGAGACTCCATCTCAGTATATGTTTGGGAAAATGAAGAATTTGATTGTTTAATTAAGTTTGAAGTTTGCCATATCCTTCTCTGACTGGTTGGAAAGTAGAAACCTGATTATTACCAGAGTCATGCAAACTCAGGGGTTTCCCATTATCTGATTACTCAACTGCATGCATACTCGATCAGGTTACTGACAAAATGTGATTTTCTGCAGTTATCGGATTATGAAGTGCATATAAACGCACTCAATGATGTTGCAAAGAAACTGGCAGCCATTGTTAATTACTGCCCACTACAGAGCGACTTACAATTGGTACAATCTTACAATCCAAGCAATTGTGGGTTAAGGGCCTTGCTCAAGGACCCAACAGTGGCAGCTTGGCCGAGGAATGATGGTTAAGTGACATAACTAAATTTTGCAATAAGTGTACATTACTAGTTCATTACACTTAAAATATGTACAAACGTATTAGAAATAGAACAAGTACAGGACATTATGGGTACACTTTTAGAATGTACAAACTTATTTGTACATTCAAAAAATGTACCCATAATGTCCTGTACTTGTTCTATTTCTCATCAACAGACTCGTCGTCACTCAGGGCCACGCTGTTTGAATGCTTTGGCTGTTAGGATGTTTAACAGTATATTTAATTATGATGTTACACTTGGGTTCTCCCCAAACCATAGGAATGGTGAAACGCACATGGCGTGATCATTTTGCCCATGCTGTAAAAAATCTGACATGTGACATAATAAATGGGGTGTTGGGTTACCTTTTATCCCCGTCACTCAAAAAAATATGAAGGATTTAGAGATGCCAGAAAGAGGTTAACGATTCTTCCATAAGACTATTACAGAGCTTCTATTACAGAGCTTGATAGATTCATATAAGCAGAGGTGACAAGTCATAAAGGGCATGTAGTTCAATACCATACTAGTATTTTTTTTAGGTATCTGCAAATTACTTGATTATTTCTGTTTTATTACTTACTACCTATAACTTATTACTTTTTACCTGTACTTACTACATTTCAAAAGAAAAATCTGTACTTTTTACTTTAGCTTACTTTAGCGTAGGTTCGTACTTGACGCAGTGCAACCGGCGCACGCCATGCTTCACAGCTCTACAGGCATTAGATACTCGGATGACTCCATTTCGGAGAACAGAAGTGTATAGCCAAGCGTTCGCTCAGATTCACATGCCTTGTGAGGAGTTGTGTGTGACACACTGCAAGTATAAAACTTATAAAGTCACTCTAACACTTTTCAAATGTTCAGCATAATGCATTCTACTCCCAAAATAATTGTATACACTTTACACTGTTATTATTAATCAGACAATCCCACAATTGCTTGGATTGTAAGATTGTATCAATTGTAAGTCGCTCTGGATAAGGGCGTCTGCTAAATGCTGTAAATGTAAAGTAAATTTGAATATCCCCTCACAGCAGGCAAACAGAATGGATTTAGATTACTAGCGCACTTTCTTGGCATTATAATGGAGAATGGGATATCAGCACAACTTGTATACAAAAACGCACAACTTTTCAACAGAGTGGAACACCAGAGATGTTTGAGCTCTAGCCTTCAACTGACAGGAAGCTGCTACTTAAACATGGGCACTGTACGCAATCTCAACAAGTGCAGTTGTGTTTCTGCAGGCCCTGGTGACTCATTTATCTAGGTTTATGCTTTCAAAAAGAAGATATTGTACCAACAATGAAAATATTCGTTTGTTGGACTTTTTTCAAATTCTGTAGAGCACTGGTATATACAATTTATTTCCTATATGCAATATGTGACTATACTGGAACACAATAATTTTGGGCAGTAGAGAAAATTCTGAAAACAGTTGGATTCATCATGCTAAATATATATATATATATATATATATATATATATATATATATATATATATATATATATATATATATATATATATATATATATATATATATATATTGCATGGGACGAAGTCTGTGTTAGCAAGCGTTATTAAACATCTAAACGTACTCTCACATTTTGTTATTGATTCTGTTATTAGTATTGAGTTTGTTTAGGAAATTATTATAACAACTAATAATAAAATAATATTATTATAACAACTACAAGAAACACGTTATATTTACAGCATTTCAAAGACGCCTTATTGCCTTACAGAAGCAAACTTGCATTACAATCAAAGCAGCTTAGTAGCACTGGGTCTTGAACCCCTGACCTTCTGGCCAATAGTGCAATATTTTAACCTCTGAGCTGTCATTTCAGAGTTAATGGAACGTTCACATGCTCAGCTGTTTTTGATAGCAAGCAAATATCCCCAAATCAAAAAGGTCATAAAATACTCCTTAATTGCCCATAATTAGTATATAATATATTTCACTGGTATATCATTAACCACAAATACAACATGCAGGATCTTCCTCAGGTCAAAAACAGTACGTCAGATTTGATCATCTAATCAAACCAAACGATGATTTCATGTTGCAATTTCTAATAAGGAAAAGTAGCAAGGGAAGAGCCCATACAACAGAAAGAAATGGCAGGATTCAAATCTCCACGTCTTAAATGTACAGTAGGTGGTAGTCTGACTAAAAGCTGTTCTGAGAAAAGGCCACGGCTGCAGCTGACATTTGACGTTATTGTTGTTTCTTTAGAGTCAGCAGGGAGGGCCTAGATTTGCTCCGAGATGGGTAAGGCTCTGGAGACTAAGAAAGCTGTCCTTACATACACCCACGCACACAAAATACACAGACAAAGCTAGAACAATACATTCCACCACACTCCAGAGCGCATAATGGCACTGAACTGCTCTCAGTCATTAGACAAGGCACAGAGACCTAAAGGAGGAGTATTATTCAAATCACCATATACAATTCAGTAGTCAATTCCAACTAAAGCTGCCTAGCTAAGCACATGATCATCCTATATTAATTCAAATAACAGCAAAGGCATGAAAACACATATTTCCGATTGGCCAACTGCTGTGATTTAATTCTTTGCATCTAGACATCCTACCCTGGACAAAACAGTGGGGATGCAGCAATGTAACAATAACATAATAATAGCAGTAATGAAATCTAAATAAAAGAATCACCAACTTATTATTTTCACACCATTCAGGTAGTGCTGGGCGATATGACCTCAAATCCATATCACGATTAATTTTACCTCGATTACGTTTAATGAACGCTTATTTTGTTGTTGTTTTTCTGCCATCATAGTTCGCTGACAAGGTTTGTACTATAAAAATTAAAACGGATTTTTTTTCTAATGAAATATTGCATATCATTGTGATTTTAAAATAACTGAAGGAAACACACAGATGAACTATTTATGGTTGTTTATTAAATATTTCAACCAATTTAAATCATCCTTCGTGATGTAGTAGGATATGGGATTAGTTATTTCGTTCCATCTTCATGAATCCTTTTCATATTGTGCAGCATTTAAAATAATGGCTTTAAAAATTATACAAAATTATCCAAAAACATTGAAACAGTACGCCATGGGCAAGATTACATTGATTTCAGTTCATTTTCTATTAATTGCCCAGCCCTAATACTGTGGTTAATTTGGAGGGCAAAATGATAGATGGACATTGCAAGCATGGCCCTCCCATGGTGAGGCAGAACTGGGCAGATCAATTATGAGAAATGACCATTTTGTGGATCCAATAAATAAATGTAGGATTATAAGACGAAGGAGGGAAGAGAATGAATGAATAATAATAGGCTTATAATGTACTGTACATTCAAAAATATATATTTGTTAATTTTAAAATAAAGTACTAGGTTAAAACACTACTCTGTTTATAATTTTGCTGATCAATTGTGCTAAATAACAGTGATATCACTGTTGACCGATATCTCTCACCATTAACTGTCAGACATTCGTATATCTCTGATAATCCATGACATGGGACATGTTGGAAATGACACCACCCTCATGTTTTTCAGTAAACAAATGAACTTGCAATTGGCCAGCACAAAACTATGGCTGTTTCTGGTCTCTAGGGAGCACACCAGAGCCGTCAAGGCATGTGGACTTGTTTGTGTCCCTCATCAAGATCAGCCACACCCTGCTGGCACTGCCATGATACGCAGGCATCAGCTCTTATCTCTGACTCCGTCACTACATCTGGGCGTCAAACTAATGTGTCAACTTACACACTGAGTTTTAACAAGTCCAACAGTTACTCTCACTGCCACCTCTACTGAGTCCTTCTTGGTATCTCTGCCTCTCCTGTGGGACTGTGGTGGTGCAGCGGTGAATGTACTGCTAGCCTATGGACTAGAAGATCCAGCGTTCAAACCCCGGCACTGCCAAGCTGCCACAGTTGAGCAAGTTGAGCAAGTGTTTTAACCCACAACTGCTTGGACTGCACATTGTAAGACAGCATCAGTTAGAAGTTGCTCTGGAGAAGAGTGTCTGCTAAATGGCTAAATGTAATTATTATCCATATCAAGCAGCCAACCTGCATGAGTCTTGCAAAGAAGCATTCATCCATTTTCAGTTCCTAAAATGAGCCGATTTCATATGTGTACTATTTTAGATTAGGTTATAAAACACCACAGCTGCCCTAAGGGAGGCTGTATATAGGCTCCACCTCTGAAAGAGAGATGTTTTGGCTTGCAAAAGACAGCTGCATCAGTCCATCCTACAGAATTCCTTTACTGCAGGGCAATAACCTCGGCTACATGATCAGCGTCGTAGAGCTAGGGGTCATATGGGCACAACGCTGGACTGGGGTCTGAACTACATCTTTAAAGAATAAGATCTAGACAAACACACTAGCTTGTCATTGTATTAGGAACACCATGTTTCTGCACTCATTTTCCATTTTATCAGTTCCACTTTCCATATAAAAGCACTTTGTAGTTCTAGTTATAGACTGTAGTCCATTGGTTTCTCTACATGCTTTGTTAGTCCCCATTACTCTGTTCTCTAATGGTCAGGACCTCTGCAGATCAGGTACTGTTTGGGTGGTGGATCATTCTCAGCACTGCAGTGACACCGAGTGCGTTTACATGCTCTTAATAATCAGATCTGATTATTCAAGTGGTCATGTAAACAGCATACTCCGATCTAGATTAAAAAATCCGATGAAGGGAGCTGGATTTTATCCAAGTAAACGGATTTAGCATGTATACCAGTTACCTGATTTCAAGACGTTTTCTCAGTCTGCGCATGCACGCAAGCGTAACCGACAATTGCCAGGTCCACTTATCCTAAAGAATTGGCTTTATTATCAATTAAGGTTCCCAGAAAATGTAGCCAAAACATCTCTAAGGCCAGATGTGGTCCTGACCTCAGTAAGCTCCAAGCAGGTGGTGCTCCTAGAACTTGCGGTCCCCTGGGAAGATCGTATCGAGGAGGCCAATGAGCGGAAGAGGGCCAAATACCAGGATCTGCTGGAGGAGTGTCGTCGCAACGGGTGGCGAGCAAGATGTGAACCCATTGAGGTGGGATGTACATGGTTCGCAGGCCAGTCCCTTTGCAGGGCCTACAACATCCTGGGCATCACTGGGGATAATAAGTGTAGAGCTATTAAGGAAGCCACGGAGGCGGCAGAGGTTGCCTCGCGGTGGCTGTGGATCAGGCGAGGAGATTCGTGGGTAGGGTAGTGCTTCCTGGACACAAGCGGGGGGGGTTGATCACCCCTGGCTGGGTCACCCAGAGGAGAGTGTATGATGTTTGAAAGACCCGAAACACTCTGTGATCCCGGGTAACATCACTGATGATGTGTCCAGGTTGCATCACTAGTTGATGTATGTTACAAGCTTATTTGTACTCTTTTTTCCATTGACCTGTCATTTTATTTCCTCTCCAGCATGTCAAAACCTCCAGCAGCACTGCTGTTTCTGATCCACCCATTAACACACCACTAACATATCAGTGTCACTGCTAAGAATGATCCTCCACCCAAATAGTACCTGATCTGTGGTGGTCCTGTGAGGGTCCTGACCATTAGAGAACAAAGTAAAGGATACTAACAAAGTACAATATATAGAAGTATGACAGCTAAATCATGCAGCTGCTTGCCTCTTGGTAAAAATATGCAGTCTGTCTCAATGAAACCACAACAAGCCTTGAAAAGGTCAGGACAAAGAATCTGCAGCATGGTTAAACGTTCGTATACATGCTGTCAATGGGCATGCTGTCAGATTGGTGAGTTCGGGGGCTAGTATTAAAGGTTAACAACAAAAGATCAGCACGGTGAATCAAGCTACAGTGATCGCATGGTCGACTGGTTCCAGACCCAGCCATCCCCCAAAGTGAAAATGTAGCAATGGCTCATCTACCTGCTGTTTAAAAGACAAGCTTGAACATCCTTCACTTACCATCTGTTTCTTTACACTGTCAAGGCTGACCTAGCCGTAACTTCATCTCTTAACCATGCTTGGTCACCTGTCCAAACTTCTAAGACTGCCATATGCCATGACTCCGACAGATGAGACTAACAAAGTTAATGACGTTTTCTGAACACAAGCATACTGTACACTAAATACAGCACCCAAATTACAACCGAAAATCAGAAAAAGCATGGAAATTGGAATTTATATTTTAAAATCTGCACCGTTTCTTACATTTACTTTGACTTTTACTTCATTGCAGACAGTATGAACTCAAGAGGTTTCATGTTTTGTCTGGTCAAATTTCATTTGTCAATAAACATCTGTCAATAAACATCCATGACTGCATTTCAGGCCTGTAACACATTCCAAAAAAGGTTGGGAGAGCATAGCATTTACCACTTTGTAATGTTCCCTCTTACAACATGGGTGCTTGCCCATGTGATTCTGTCAGATATTGATGAATGTTCAAAAGGTTCTTGATGCAGTGCCATCTGAGGGATCAAATCATGGACATTCAGTTTAAGCTTGCACTGTTCCCCTTTACGCACTGAAATTCCCCCAGATTCCTTGAACTGGTTAATGATATTATGCACTACAGAGAGAGAAATATGTAAATTCCCTCCAATATTTCTTGGAGGAACATTGGTTTTAAACATTTCAATAATTTTCTCACACATTTCTTGGATCAATATGATGATAACCATGCTCATCTTTGCTAATCAAAGACTCAGCCTTTCATGGATACTGCTTTTATAACAAATTGTGATAATATAATAATCACCTGTTTGTAATCACATCATTATTTATTTATTTTTTACCTCATTACTACCCCTAAACTGCCCCATCCCAATTTTTTTGGAATGTGTTGCATATATAATATAATTATAACTATCTATCTTATAACTAACTAACTAACTAACTAACTAACTAATAATTATATATATCATATTAACAAATGAACAAAACATGAAATTGGTTTCATACTGCCTGCAATGAAATAAAAGTCAAAGTAAATGCAAGTCACACTGTCTTTTTTGGCCATATCCATACTGTCCCAACTTTTCCTGATTTGGGGTTGTAAATTAGTCTAGATTTGTCTGTGATGTGACTTGATTATCTGACGTTCCTGAAAATCTCATACATTAAAGGATGAGGACAAAAGGCTTAGTGTGAGGCTAGAACAAAAACCTCCCTCGACCGCCCCCCCCCTTTGATCAATATGTTCAGCACACACATTTCGTGCCATCCAACCTGGACCTTATCAAATGTTTTCCGCATGATCCAGGATGAAATTACCGCACAGAAACCAAGGCCACATCACTTCACTTAGGTAATGTAATGGGAGTGAAACACTTAACATGGAATTAGGCTTACTTTGATCTCAAGTCTAAGCAGAGCCATATCACACACAAGACACAATTACATACACACACACATACATATATATGTATGTATATGTGTGTGTGTGTGTGTGTGTGTGTGTGTGTGTGTGTGTGTGTGTGTGTGTATATATATATATATATATATATATATATATATATATATACACATACACACACACATACACATATATATATATATATATATATATATATACACACACATACACACACACACACACACACACACACACACACACACACACACACACACACACACACACACACATATATATATATATATATATATATATATATATATATATAAATAAATGTGAGAGAGAGAGACAGAGAGAGAGGGAGGAGAAAACGTAGAGACAGAAACAGGAAGGTGATAAGATAAGCTACACCCCTTATACAAATCATGACAGTAGCAATACACACTGTATATGTCAGTCTCAGAGGTAATGTTACGCCCTTGGGCAGTCTTGTATGGGTCTATGTCAGGCGACAGAGACAGTAGTAGCCTAGCGGTTAAGGTACTGGACTATGGACCAAAAGGTTCAGGGTTCAAATCCCACCTCTGCCAAGCTGCCACTGTTGGGTCCTTGAGCAAGGCAATTGCTTGGATTGTAAGCCTGTATCAATTGTAAGCGCTCTGAATAAGGGCGTATGCTATAAATGTAAATGACAGAGAACGAACACACACACACACACACTTACACTTGAACATTAACAGCTGCCTCACCAGACATGTATGTTTCCGTGTACAAACACAATGCTAGCCAGTAAGTCACCTTCAGCTAGAGTAGCAAGATATCATTCTCAAACCCTGCCCAGTGGAAAGGTTATTTGCAGGACAGAGAACTTCAAATTCATGGTGACCATGGAATTGAGAGACACAGCTGACACAGGGCTTGGTTTGAGATGCTAACAGGTGCCAGCTGCCATAAAGGAGCTACAACCAAGGCTTGATATGAGAGAAGTTAGAAATTAACTACCACCCTCCTTCACATGCCACACATATGCAGAACGCATTTCGTTTTCCTCATTGTGTTGAGAAAATATACACAGTAGTACTTCGGTTCTCGACCACCTCTGAGCTCGTAGAATTCGGTTCTCGACGCAAAAAATCAGCCAAAGCTCAATTCATTATTAGTTTATTAGAGCCAACCAAAAGCAAAACAGCAACTGAATGCTCCAAAACACCATTCAAACCATTACTCATTACTTTATTAAAAAAATAAGTGTTGTGTTAAAGATGTTGGCCATCTGTAGGTAAGTGTTTCAAATATTATCAATTTCCAAATATTCAGCTTATCATGAGGCTGAATCTCCATCTACAGGTGCTGTAAATGTAACTGCAGTCAATTAAGGTGGGAAAATGCGAATAAGAAGCCAACTTAAGCCTCTCCTTCGCTATGATACACCAAACACTCATGAGACTCCCCAGTTTATGATAAATTCAACTTACGATGGAGCCATCCCCATCATAACCGGGGACTACCTGTACTGGATGGGACACCAATACTATCCCAAGTCAGAAAAGGTTAAGAAACTTAATTTTTCTGATTTGGGGTTGTGCATCACAGGTGTAAAGCCCATGCTATTCATGAATAAAGCAGTGGTGAAACTGGTGCAGCGTGCCATTAGTGTCAACCCGCATTTTCGTAGACTGACTAGTTTTTATCTGTGCAACTTTTAACTGTGCCAGTCTGTAGATTGCTTAACCACTGGATTTAGTTTCCTGCCTGTTCAGGCCAGCAAAAAACCCAATAACTAAACATTCATAGCTCCAGAGCAAAAATCTATTTTATTACATCTGTACTGTTCACACTGCATTTGGATTAAGGCTACACTAACAACACTAGAAAACTGAATTATTAAAATGCATATACATTTTAAACATTTAAATGTGCACACAAAAAGTTGCCATTAATAGACTCTTCATATGAAACGGACCAGCTACATGGGTAAAAAGCGCATGCATCTGCTGAGGAAGTGGTCGTAGTGAATGCAAGCTATTCACCAGTAATGCAGAGGGGTGGCAGGTGCAACATTCTAGGAATGGCTTTTTGAGCATTTCAAAATTTGCATACTTTCTTTTAAGAAGATAAACTGCTACTATCTAGTTAAAGGTGTGTAGAGTAGATTTCAATCTTAAAAGGCTGATTTTAAAAATCCATATCACAACATTTGATATTAATTACACCACCATTATATTAGTAAGCTGGCTAGCTAGTGACCAACTGTTTTTTTTTTCCTGTCTTTTTTGTACAAAGCCAGCATCTAGCCAGATTTGACCACTGGCTTCATCTCCACACCTCATCAGTCCAGCAAAGTAGCACTTCTTAGCATCCAGCTTCTAGCTCCAGCTAACCAATTCTGGCTAAGCCATATTTACACAAGTCAATTGTAACAGTCACCCTGAATGAGCAGAAAAGAGAATTAAAGAAACTCTACAAACCATACTGTAAGTGGAAAAGCAAAATTGAACCAACCTCTTTTGTTTTCAATATCCTGTAGATATTGTCTGTATGATGCTGCAGCTCTCAACTGATCCATATAAAGAACTTACAAAATTAGAGGAAGGGACAAACTGTCAAAGCGAGAAACATGAAGGGAAACTGGGTAGAGAGAGAAAGTGAGAGAAAATAATGACAGAGTGAAGTGGAAGACCGAGAAGTAAGAGACCTCAGTTGCTCTGTAGGCTCTGTGAAATGGTCAGAGGTCCAAGATCATTATGGCAACCCAGATTGGTCCCTGTTCCCCTGTTGTTCTCTCCAGAATCCAGAAAAAGCTAGAACAAGACGGCGAACTCGTGTGTGCGCTCCTGTGCCAGTAATCAGGCTGGTGCTCTGAGAGAGTGGCGTGCTCTAAACCGGAACTGTACTTTGACCACAGACAGGTGATGTCAGTGCTTGAGGCAGAGCATGTGCTTTACTCCTGGCCTGACTCAGCTTATATAGGCATGCGCCTGGGGGGTGTGTGTGGGTGTGTACATGCGCAAACGGGAAAGTGATTAAAAGGATTGTTCTTTCTGTTAAGGAGGTTCACATGAGACAGGTAAACATGTACAGTGACTGAACTGTGTGAGACCTACATAGGCCCAAGTTTATAAGCACTAGCCAATTTTCCCCCAAACCTACCTCTATAGACTTGGCACAACATGTAATCATAAAATAAACAAATACAGTGGTGTGAAAAAGTGTTTGGCCCTTCTTGATTTCTTTTTTTTTTTTTTTGCATGTTTGTGACACTGAAGTGTTTCGGAAACATCAAACCAATTTAAATATTAGTCAAAGACAACACAAGTAAACACAAAATGCAGTTTTTAAATGAAGGCGTTTATTATTAAGAGAGAAAAAAAATCCAAACCTACATGGCCCTGTGTGAAAAAGTGATTGCCCCTAAACCTAATAACTGGTTGGGCCACCCTTAGCAGCAACCAAGCGTTTGTGATGAGTCTTTTACAGCATGGTGGAGGAATTTTGGCCACTCATCTTTGCAGAATTTTTGTAATTCAGCCACATTGAAGGTCATGAATGGCCTCTTTAAGGTCATGCCACAGCATCTCAGGATTCAGGTCAGGACTTTGACTAGGCCACTCCAAAGTCTTCATTTTGTTTTTCTTCAGCCTTTCAGAGCTGGACTTGCTGGTGTGTTTTGGATCATTGTCCTGCTGCAGAACCCAAGTTCATTTCAGCTTGAGGTCACGAACAGATGGCCGGACATTCTCCTTCAGGATTTTTTGGTAGACAGCAGAATTCATAGTTCTATTTATCACAGCAAGTCTTCCAGGTCCTGAAGCAGCAAAACAGCCCCAGACCATCACACTACCACCACCATAGTTTACTGTTGGTATAATGTTCCTTTTCTGAAATGCTGTGTTACTTTTACGCCAGATGTAATGGGACACACACCTTCCAAAGAGTTCAACTTTTGTCTCGTCAGTCCACAGAATGTTTCCCCAAAAGTCTTGGGG
>JAJAGP010004967.1:0-40196 GCA_025084515.1 Ancistrus triradiatus | reverse complement strand
CTATGCGCTTTCACCTTATTCGAGCCTTTCATGTTTATGATGTCTACATCTACGTCTGGAAGGGTGTCCATGATCCACCATCGCGCTAAACGCGATTTGGGGATCAGTGACATATTTTCCTCTGACTTATCTGTACCCGATGAACATCGCCTCACAAGTGAGGCCAGCAGGTTCTTTGGAAACCGGGAGATGAGGGAGCGCGGAGAGGAAGGTAAGCGGCGGTTCCAAGGTTTCCCTTTCCTAGCAGCTAAATCCCTACCGGTTACCTCGAGTCTTTTGACTCTACGGGGGCCCGCCTTCTTCGTGAGACGGGTCCACCACTGTCCTTGACCAACGACTAGAGGATGTTACCGGCATGCGTGTGTGTCGTGGATACGGTACTCGAAAAATTTACCGAGAGAGCGCCGTTGGCTGGCGCTTAGGACGCCCTTTTTATAAGTGGTTGACCGTGGCGTTTAGTGGGCCCGCGGTGACCTCTAGCATCAGGAATACGTCCTCTAATACGACGAGGATTGGATTTTAATAACTTGGATACGAGACTAAAGGGATTTGGATAATTTGGATAAGGAGAACAAAGGAGCACCGCGTGTGGCCGAAGGACTTATTTCCTGAGCGGACACAGAAGATGGCCACTTTATAAAAGGTAAGCATTTTTAAGCTTGCGTTTATTCTGTGTTTTCTTAAGGGGATGGAGCCTTGAGGTCTGGACGGTAAGTGCTGGGTAGATCATGTTTTAAATTTCAAATAAAAGAACCCTGTAAAATTAAGGAGTACAATTTTAAAACTATTTAAGATGGAGAAGCAGACAGAATTTGTTGTATGGCATGTGTGTTTGTAGGATCCTTAAAAAGGTATTGATTAAGCAAGTGAGTTGAAGTATATAGAGATAAGTGTGTTCCGGCCGATGCCAGCCGAGGTGAGATGCCGGCTGAGGATGGCATTGTGTGTAAGTGACCAGGAGGTTCAGAACGAATGCAGGGCAAGAACTTGGGTACTATTGACCCTGTAATAGAAAATGTCAAATCACTGTGTACGTGGCATCCTTGACAGGTATCAATCTGTCAAGGATGTTTTCCCTATATGAGTTGTTTTTCCCGTGTCCTGGTCACTCAAGGATGGTACCAGATGTTCTTTCCCTCCTAGACATCACAGGGCCAACCTTGGGGCCTGACTGCACAATTCTACAATTCCCTGAACAACTCCACACTCACCCTCCCTTGTTTAGGATACATTATCTATACTTATCACTCTTTTAAACCAATCATAAATCATAGCAGGGGACTACTCCCTTTTAGAACCATGTATAACTATGATCTTTTGTCAAATAACTTTAGATGAGTAACGATACAACCCTGGTCTTGTGTCTTTCCTCTCATCTCGCTGGCCAGCTTGTTTCCAGTCTGAAGTAAGTGAGGTATATTCGCCGCTTTTCTACCACAATTTGGCACCCCAGATGGGACTGTTCGTCCAGGTTTGACCAGAGCAGAGGACGAGCTTCGGGTATGCAAGGTGAAGGTTAAAATTATCTGCACTCCTGTACCTTGCTATTTCAGAGAGGAGGAAAGCTCGAATGCTGTATCTGTGAGAAAAGCAGGCTTTTATTTAAGATTGTTGTACTGGATATGCATTTGCATATAGCTAAGTTTTTTCTCTTCATGGTTGGAACTGCAGAACATTCCCAAAGTCATAGTCAGTGGGGACTACGGACTCAGGTTCGTTCCTCAACCTGAGATTTAAGGGTTTTAACCTAGGGTTTTCCGAAAAAAACCTGGATCTAGCCCGACGGGGTTTACATAGATGTGGTACGGATTTGGGATTTTAGACGTTGGGTAGGTAATGAAACAGAAGGCATCTGCGTTGTGATGGTACTAGAGCGTACTAACTTGTTTGGGGGAGGAAACAAGTTTATCCGTGACCGAGAGGCGTGAGTGTGGACTGTTCTGGAGGTTTTCGACTATGATCAGAAAAAAAAGACTGGAGTGTAGTTTTTTGAAAATTGGTAGGTTTTAAAATTTGGAAAAAAAAAAGATATTTTGAAAACTGATTTGCTACTTTTGGGTGTGTGTATCTGATTTGCTACTTTTGGGTGTGTGTGTGTGTGTTTGTGTGTGTGTGTGTGTGTGTGTGTGTGTGTGTGTGTATGTATATGCGCTTGAAAGTGAGCGGTGTGTGTATGTGTGGTGTGTGAAACTGCAGATAAGGGAGAGAACGATAATAGTGTAGAAATAACAAATGGAAGTAAAATCCACAAGCAGAGAGGGGAAAAAGGGTAGTATAATCATAAGTGCATCGGAGACTAGGTAGAAATAAACCTAAGTAAAGTAATGGCTTCCGTGTGCAGAAAAAAGCTTCTTTCTGAAGACCAGTTAGTTTGAATTTGGGGTACCGTGCCTCTGGGGCATGAAAAGGGGTGTATGGTTGAGGCCTTGATCGCTGGGATACTTGCTTAATGTGGTAGAACTGAATTAAGGGTGTTAATCGCTGTCCTTGGGAAGGATTAAATATAGTAGGGTTAACGCATGTTCAGTTGCTTGCCAGTAGGCCTTAAAAAGGGTGCACTGAGTCATATAGGGGCGTTAGCTGAAGAAAAATGCATAACTAAGGAGTGTTTTTGTGCTGATTATTTCTTTGAGGATTGGAAACCTCTGTCTGATAATTGTAAGGTGCCAATATCCTATAATCACTGATCTGTTCATTGGTCCTCCCATATGATAAGCTGGTTGACATCTCAGAGCTTTTGAATTAAAATATGGGCATTTATTGGGACTGGGTCGTGCATTGTGCTGTGAACATATATAGTAAAGGTTAACTTTATTTCAGAGTTTACTAACGCTTTCTTATGAAGAACACACTGGTCTGATATGTTTACACTGTAGTTGCTGTAGTTGTAATCTATGTTAATTACATGTTAATCGACTCAGTTGGACGTATCATTTAGTTTAGGCACGGCTTAATGGGTCTGGAAATGGATTTTTTAAAGGGCAGGAGAAATAAGAAATTACTCCTGGAACATATGATTATAGTTTTTATGAGACCATGCTAATGTTACATTTTTTCTTTGTTACAGGTTGATTTAAATATTTCCTTAGACTGAATGAATGAATATTAATGATTTTTTTATACCTAGGAGATCCAGGGATGCATGGATTCCTGTTGATGACGTTCATGGCAAATGTGTATTTGAAAACGATTTTAACAGATGTGATTATATAGATTATAGAGAATATAGATTAGAAACGGGGGCCCCCAGGGGAGGATGTTAATGTATGTACTCAACCACAAGCCGAAGCTCAGCCGAGAGGGGTGAACTCTGTGGCAACTTTTTGGCTCTATAGTGATCACTAGTCGATTTGGGGGAGGCCTTGACCCTGAGATGGTCCGATTAACTTGAATGATTTTGAAAAATCATTCAGAGTCTTGCCTGGATGGTAGTGCTCCTGAGGAGGATAAGCACAAAGCCAGCCAATTAATGACTGAGGGGTGAAGGTCAACTGAGCAACGGTTTGAGCCTGTCCATTTTGTTTTATGTTTACAGTGAGCGCAGAAGGTTGATGGGACTTTGGGTACCAGCTGAGCCCACCCGTTTTATTAATTAGTTTTACAGTGAGATAAGTGAGTATAATAGAATACAGTGAGTTTATGTTTACAGTGAGTCGACAAGAAAAATAAGTGTACATGGAGTGAATGAGATATGCTGCTAGAGTGTATGTGACCTCGAAAGTGAGAAACCTAGGTGTGTGTGTGTGAGAGAGAGAGAGAGAGAGAGAGAGACTGGTATGTATGTGAAACTGCATTGAAGGGAGGAAAAGAAAACAGAGAAAAGTAAACTTTGGATGGGAATTAAAATAAAATACAGTACAGAGATATTTAAGCAGGGTGGAAAGGGTTTAAAACAGAGGGCGCTATTAGAGGATGTAAAAATAAGATATATTATTACATAATATATGAACCAACTTAATAAAGGTAGACATAATCAAAAGAGAAAATAAAATAACAAGCGACACGCTGTATGGTGTGATAATTATAGAACTGTGGTATGCAAAAGTGTGTTTATGGATTAACCACACCAGGTATTCAAGGGAAATTTTGTCCTAAATATTCTTTAAAAATATTTGGAGTTTGATTAGTTGATTGAAGAAGCATAACCCAGAGGAAAGAAATTCTTAAATTTGTCTCATTTACTTCTCCTAGACATAACTAAGACGTGTTTGAGATCAATGTGAGATTTAAGCTTTTTTCTCCTGTTTCTTAAATTTGTCTCCTGAGAAACAACACTTGAATTTTCAAAGTATCATTTCTTAAATTCGTCTTAAGTTTGTCTTAAGTTTGTCTCATCTCAGATTCGTCTCATCATGCAAAACATAAGAAACATTTGAGATCTTAAATCAAACTTATAGTTGTCTCACAGAAGACTTGCCTGTTTTATGTTTCATCCTAGACTTATGATACTATTTACATAAGAAACATTTAAGATCTCATAATTGGCTTTTTTTTATCTCTTCTAACAAGTTAAAGTTCACCTTATTGTTGACTCATAACAAGAAATCCATAAGAAACAGCGAATTCCCAATTTTCTGAATGTACCTTGATAAACTTATCTGTCATTACTGATACTCAAATCTATTTATTTTGAGAAAGTAATTCTAAAAAAAATCACAATTCAAATCTCCATATGTGTATGTTAAAGTACACAAGTTTATTTTCTGCACAATTTACTTTTTTTTAAAAAACCCCTTACAAGGTGTAGATAAGGCAACAATAAAAGTATCCAAAGAAAAACTAAAAAAACTAAATACAATTTCAAATATTTGCTTCCATGTTCTATCAGAGCCAATTCTATTCTGTTGCTCTTCATGCTTGTTTTCTTAGTTATATTACAAAACATTCAAGAATTAAATGTTAAACTGTCACTGTGTTCCCTGACAGTATGATGGACATAAATTAAAATAAAATTAAAATTATACAATGCGTGACTCACTCTCAAATTCATCACTCATTCTCTCGCATTGACTTATTCCACACAAGCAACTCCATTATACTGCATATATGAAAATCTACAATCCCATCCAATAGTAAGCTCTGATCATGCCTCAATTACTTTTAATTTTAGTGATATACAAAAAACTACAACCAGGCCAAGATGGTGATTTAATACATCACTCACCAAACACAAAGAATTCAATATTCAAGCATACAAATAATTCAATGAATTCAATAAAATATAATTCATAGGACACACATTACTCAATACAAAATGTTCAAAATGGGATTTAGTAATTTTCAAGTATATGTACACAGTGCGTAAAAAACAAAACTGACGACTACTTTCACTCGTTCCAGACTTGCAGACTAGTCCACAAATTCTGGGGAAAAGCAACTTCAAAATGATCTCTGTGTCTGGGGAGCAACATTCCTATGTCACCCTCCGTATGTCTATTAAGAAACCTCTCAGTGGTAGAATCACTAATTGAAAGCACAATTCCATTACTTATATTGTTAAGTATAGCAGCAACAACAACAACAACAAAAAATTCCTCTTAAATTGGAAAGATAAAAAAAATTATCTAACACAATGGATCAATCTATTAAAAGAGCACCTAGCCTCAGCTGCAAATCAAAACAATTAGGCACTTTAATCTAGTCTTCTCAATAATAAGTGAATTTTGTAGTAGTGGCCCTATAACGTAATTAAAAAAGCAACTTGCACTCTCTCAAATGCAAATTTGCTAGCAAAATGTACATTATGTTTTTTTTTCTCTCACTGTCTCTGTATATTGTTTGTAGGTATAAATGTATGCATTTATATTTAAACTGTCACTCAGTATATTAATAATTCAACGTATTACACTGATTGAGTAAGTAGTAGGATACACAGTATGTGCAGTGCTGGGATCTATTATTATCAGTATTATTATTTTTTTTCCTCCCACCCTATCCTGTATACTGTCTGTCTGTCAGTCATTATTATTTTTGTGTTGCTTGTCTTACTTTTCACCTTATTTGGTTGTCCTGTGTACTGCCTGTGTGTTGTCATTATTACTGTCGTTTTTTTTCTTTTTTACCTTGCTTATTTGTCTTGGGTATAGCTTGTCTGTCACAATTAATGTCTATATGCTGTTATTTTTGTAATTAAAAATAAAATTATTCTATTTATAGTCAAAACTGTGAAGAATAGTTAAAAACGGCTTGAACCATTAAAGTCCACAGAACAAACTGCAACCTTTAAACCTAATGGCCCAACTAAAGACACCACGGAGCGTCTGACGCGATGCCCTCCGTTCGGCTATTAGTCAGAACCAGCTCATTAGCATACTGTGCTAACAAACATGGCGGATACTGCGGCTTTGGTAATTATATACTTCATATACTCGCCTAAACTGGATTGGTAAACATTCTGTTTTAAACATGTACATAGTTCACGATAAAGGACTTAACTTTCGCTAACTTATTAGAAGTTCGCGTGCGCTGGCGAGCTTAGCTAACGGTCGGTGAGATGCTGAGTCACAGAGTGAGTTACTGCTGCCATAGAGCTTCATTCTCCTCACGGCCGCTGCTGTTCTGTGGCTGGAATCGTAGTTTGGTAAGTATTTTTGAAGTTATTATTGTTATTTTAACATTTAAATTCGTTTTTGTGATAATAAAACGTTATTGTAGTTTTCAGACTGAATGCTATGCTAGTTTCTGTTGGTAGCATAATGTTAGAGTTTGCTTTGCCCATAACTGGGATTGTAGAGCAGCTCCAAAAGAGAAACGTTAAGTCCACTAATGTACGATACATTTACATAAATATTTTTAGCTGTACTGAATGTTAGCACCTGATGCACCTTTTGTGTTTTTATTATTATTTTGCAGGGTAACGTTAGCATGCGCATTCGGGGACAAAGCTATCTGCAGCCTTTCAGGTGATATTATTAGCTAGTCTATCATGACCAAAAACACCGTGATAAATTAACTGTATATTTTTTTTTCAATTAAGTTTATAGGAATAAAGTGTGGAATGAGCTTGAAGTTTTTCTGCACTTTCACTGCAATGTTTCTTTTGTCCTCTTTGAAGGATTTGCACAAAACACATTTTCATGAACTTTGTTTTTATGTTTTCTGTTGAGAATGGACTTGATACATACAATAAACATAAATTCCATATTATGATTAATATGACCTTTATTAGATGTTTGCATCATAGTCTGTATTGTGCTAAAGTTTTAGACAGTTGTGGAAAAATGCTGCAGAGTAATAATGCTTTCAAACATGGAAGTGTTAGTTTATTTTTGTCAGTTAACAACATGCAAAGTGAATGAACAAAAGAGAAATCTAAATCAAATCAGTTTTTGCTGTAACCACCCTTTGCCTTCAGTTCTTCTAAGTACACTCGCACACAGTTTCTGAAGGAACTTGGCAAGGAGGTTGTTCCAGACATCCTGGAGAACTAACCACAGATCTTCTGTGGATGTAGGCTTGCTCAGATCCTTCGGTCTCTTCGTGTAATCCCAGACAGACTTGATGATGTTGAGATCAGAGCTCCGGTGTGTCCATATCCTTACTTCCAGGACTCCTTGTACTTCTTTAAACTGAAGATAGTTCTTGGTGATATTGGCTGTAGCCACAATTCTTCCATGAAGACCACTTCTGACCAGACTTCTCAGAACAGTCAATGGGTGTGTCAGTGCCCCACTGGTTTCTGTCACTTCTTTGCTGATGGCACTGCTGGACATCTTCCAGTTTTTAAGGGAAGTAAGCATGAGGTGTCTGACCACTGCATCTACGGTCCTCAGCATTGCCCATTTCTTTGTACTTTTCAAATGAGCTTGAACCCCCAGTCTACTTTGAAATCATTGCCTGGGAGAGACCTTGCTGATGCAGTATACCTACCTTGTGTCTTGTTACTGTGCTCAGACTTGCCATGGTTGTATGTCCTGTGACACACAACTGTTTTCCCACAACCTTATCTTTGTAGCAGAGTTTGGCTGTTCCTCATGCAGTTTTATGCCTCCTACACATCTGCTTCTTTTTCATTTAATGGCTATGTTGCAAATGATAATTATTATCATCGGTTTGGTATAATTGGTTAATCATACACCTGACTATAATCCTACAAAATCCCAGACTATGTGAGTGTACCAAGAAGATTGATGTTGTTTTGAAGGCATAGGGTGGTCACACCGAGTATTGGTTTGATTTAGATTTCTCTTGTTCATTCACTTCGCATTTTAATTGACACAAATGAACTATTACTACTTCTATTGTAAAACCGTTCTTACTTTGTAGGATTTTATTTCACATCTGCCTAATACTTTAGCATAGTACTGTACATCAAAAAAAAAAATCTAAAATGCAAAGTTATTACAAATAGACATACATTATTTTGGTCTGAATGTTTTTATTTCTAGAAGTGAGTCGAGGCTTTGTGATACTTCCAGAGTAAATGAGTATAAATATTAAATCACATCCTTGTTTTTTTCTGTGTAGATTATGTTTTGTGATTTTCCACACTTGTCGGGATGGAACGCGGTTGAGGTGGTGGAATTTGAAAAAGGCCTTCATTAACAAAAGTCGTCATCACGCCAGACTGACCGTCGAGACATAGGTGAACAGAGACCTTGCCAGCCTCCTTCCCAAAATGATGTTAACTTTGGCTGTTTGAACACAGCTGGACTCTGAATCTGAGACGTGAACTGAACACACACACCAGACATTTGTTTGTTTTTAAGGGGAAATGTAAAAAACAAATTGAATAATTACAGTGGTGCTTGAAAGTTTGTGAACCCTTTAGAATTTCTATATTTCTGCATAAATATGACCTAAAACATCATCAGAGTTTCACACAAGTCCTAAAAGTAGATAAAGAGAACCCAGTTAAACAAATGAGACAAAAATATTATACTTGGTCATTTATTTATTGAGGAAAATGATCCAATATTACATATTAGTGAGTGGCAAAAGTATGTGAGCCTTTGCTTTCAGCAACTAAACGTTTCCTGTAGCTGTTGATCAGTCCTGCACACCGGCTTGGAGGAATTTTAGCCCATTTTTCCGTACAGAACAGCTTCAGCTCTGGGATGTTGGTGGGTTTCCTCACATTAGCTGCTCACTTCAGGTCCTTCCACAACATTTCCATTGGATTAAGGTCAGGACTTTGTATGACTTTGGTATGTACAAGAAGCATTCAGAGTCATGATTGCTTTAGCATAGAAGCTGTTTTTTAGGCGGTTTGTCGTGGTTTTCATCGCTCTGTATCTCTTACCTGATGGCAAGAGCTGAAAAAGAGAATGACCGGGGTGTGAAGAGTCATTTAAAATGTCCATGACTTTCTTATGGCATCTGTCGGTGTAAATCTGTTCCAGGGTGGGGAGGGTGCAGCCGATTATTCTCTCTGCTGCTCTGACAACTCTGTAGAGCACCTTCTGAGCACCGAGGCTGTGCTGCTGCTGTACCATACACACAAACCGCAGACCTGCCAACCTTTACGCATTTTGCGTAGCAGATACGCATTTAGACATCGAACTACGCTGCTACGATTTGTTGCTTTAAAATACGCGAAAAGCCATTGATGGCAACTGTCTGTGAATTTGCGCACTAGGCAACTCGTCTATGGGTGTAACCGCATTGGGCAGCAACCTGTTGGGAAAAAGAAGACTTCGACCAATCATAACGCTAGTTTTAAACTACTCAATTAGGCTACGAGCGGAGAGCCGAGGAGTCGACTCTTACAGACAAGTGTATAGTAGCCACGCACACACACTTCACGTGCAGCTAGTTTAACTGCGTTTTGGTGATAGGCGACTGGCTTAACGGCAGTTTTAAGTTGACGGCAGAACAGGCAAGTGGGCAACAAAAATCGGTGAATGCATGCTCATGAAAAACGTTAAGCTTGACTATTAAATTATTCTTATAATTTAGATCAATAGTTCGTCGTTCGTCTTCTGGAGAAGGACTTTCCGTACTGTGTGGTCAGCCACAACACCAGTAGCCATCAACAGAAAGCAGTTGAAGTCAATTCACATGGCGCCTGAAGACAACAATCGAATCGAGAATGGGGGAAAAAAGGCGATTTGAGCACGACATGATGATGCACTCAGAACTTCTTTCTGCGCTTAAGAGTTTCACATTTACGCTTGCTTTATTTATGCTGCCATAAATAAAGCAAGGACAACCGTCATAACGTGATAGCTCAACCCCAATGTTCCGCCTTATCTGAAGGAAATATTTGTTCCAGCTTGTTTTGATATTTGACCCAGACCTATATCAAAACAATATTGCATAGCCTAAAGTGAAAAAATATGGTAGCCTACTAACGTTGCCATCCAGTCAACCGATAGGCGACTGTGCGTTAAGACCTTCCAAACTACACATGCATGTGAGATTCTTATAAGCTTGTGTTTGGTGTGTGCCTTGCAGTTAATAATATACATGATGTCAGATGAGGATACTGACAGAGAGAGAGGGGGAAGCAAATCTAAAAAGAAGCGAGTCTATGCCCCTCAGAAGTTCCTGACGAAGTATCAAGGTCAATGGCCTTGCCTCCGTCCATCTAAACTGCCTAATCATCGTTTTGCACAGTGTGCAGTTATGATTTTGACGTTAGCCATCAAGGAGCTACAGGTAATAATATTACTAACATAGAAATGCTTTCATTTATATACATAGGTCATTCTTTTTCCCAAATTAGGCCATTGTGTGCCTATTTAAGCCACTACTGCCAGAGTGCTTGGTGTGAATGTGGAAGACTTCCTCGTCACCATTTACTACTATCTGGACAAAAGCAGCAAGAGGAAGTCAAATCTGCATGATGTTCAAGTCATGTGTAATACAGAGGTGAGGAAGATCCTCAAGATGGCTTCAACCAGATGGCTCTCTTTGGGGCAGTGTGTGAACCGTCTTTTGCAACAGTGGGGTGCTCTTACGGTTTTCTTTGAAAATGAGTTGAATGGAGGGAAGAAAAAGAAGGCCTCAGTTTCCTCCAGCATGCCAAAGTCTGCTGCTGGTCCTGTTAAAAAATCCAAAGCCACACCCTCCACCAGTTTACCTGCAACAGTGCAGCCCAAGCTGTTCTCTTCCACCCTACCTAAGCTGCCCACATCCTCTCCTGGTCCTGCCAAGAGGTCTAAAACAACACCACTTAGTAAACCAGAGGTTAAAGCTCCTGCACACATTGCTCCACAGATTGACTTGACAACTTTCCTCTTCAAGCAAAATGAAATTGGAAAGAGAGGTGCAAAAGAAAAATTAAAGTCTGAAAGAACCAAGAAAGAAGAGAAAGAGCATCTGACAAAACCTGAAAAGGTACTTCAGTTCCTCACCAACCCTATGTCAAAGGTCTATGCACTTTTTCTGCAGAGGGCCATACCTATTTTTGATATTGGCAACAAGATGCTTCAGAAAGAGGAGCCATGCATACATATCCTGCTTCCAACATTGGAACTGCAACTGCAAAAGATATTGCTTTCGTTCTGTAAACCTGAGGCTGTGATTACCCTTATGAATGAAATTTCTACAGGTATCAGACCAACCATCACAAGGGAAATACAGCTCCCTGATGAGGAACTCTCAATTGGCCATGACACCAACACCTTCATCCAAAGCCAGGGTAACCTAGAACTGAGGCCATTCTACAGAGATGTTAGGAAGTTCTTTTTGTCTGCAGCTGACTACATGATTTCCAAATTTCCATTTGGGGATGTGCTGCTTACGCAGCTGTTGTGGCAGACATAGAGAAGAGGCAAGTCTGTGAAATTCATTTCTCTCAGTTTTTCATCATGCGCGTTCCTATATCTGCCTGAAAAAAGGTCACTGTGGATCAGGTAGAGGACGAGTTCCGGATATATCAAACCACCAGGTTTGAGGACAGCATCCTCAGGAAGCGCACTGATGAGGCCTGGAGAGACATTGGCCAGTTGAAGAGGGGGTGCCAGCCAGTTTTCTCCAACCTTTCAGCAGTCATGCTTGGAATATTGGTAATTTTCCACAGCAATGCTGATTGTGAGGATTTTTAGTCTTGTTAGCAAAAACAAGACCCTGTACAGAGCCAGCTTGGGCACTCATGTTGTAAGTGCTTTGGTGGCAAGAAAGGTGAGCTTGGCTGCAAAGGGGACTGTTTGTCACATGGAAAACTCTCCTCAGAAAGGCCAAGTCAGCAGGCTATGAGGCAAAGCTATCAAGAAGAAATGCCACAGCTACTAGGAGTGATGAATGACTGATGATGGCATCTCATTCTCAGTCAAATATATTTGCTTAAAAGGACCTCACAGGGTTGTGGTGAAGGAAAATATCAGGACTTTTGAGATTTTCAGTTATTTAAAATGTGTTGTTTGATATCTTACAAGTTTTTCATTATTTATAACATCTACTGTCTGTTTAAAGACATACCAAGATTTTGAAATGTATTAAAAGGACAGAAAACTGTGTAAGATTTGGCCTTAAATTAGAGTTCTTGTTTTCTTATGGTCTACTTGTATGTGAATACTAGATATGGTGGTGAGTGGGTACTATGCGCGTAGTAATAAGTTGCGTGATGAGTGAACCATGTGAATTCAATCAATACTGATCAGCAAATGTACCTGACCTGCACCACGCCACGCTGTGCTGCCGACAGTAAGTTGGTACTCAAAAATTTTTCCAAGGTTGGCAGGTTGAAACGATGTGAGCACACTCTCGATGGAACAGTGATAGAAGCCAGTAAACAGTTGTGGGGAGACAGTTCTCATTGAGAATTCTCAGAAAAAACAGGCTCTGTTGAGCCTTCTCAGCGTGACTTTAGTGTGGTGCTCCAAGATAGGTTGTCCTCCAACTCCATGCAAAGAACCGAACACTGGAACCCTCTCCACACAGTCCCCCTGATGGTGAGTGGCTGGCTATCATGTTTTGTTTTCCGTGAAGTCAATCACCAGGCTCCTTTGTTTTGGTGATGTGAGGGAGCAGGTTATTGGGCTTCAACCACCCAACAGCCGCTCCACTCGTCCCTGTACTCCAGCTTCTCCTTATCACACGTCGATGAGACCCACTCCGGTCGTATCATCTGACAAACTTTATGATGTGTTTGGCTAGGAGGGGTGGAGAACGGTCGTTCTTAAAATTGTTGTCTAAATTGGTGGAAAACAATGGCTTAAATTGCTCCATTTGTTACACAATCTGTTCTGACTGTTGGATTGGTGGGAGTGTCCAAACTCTTTAGACATGGTTTTGAGCATCTTCAGCCTGATGAGCATCAAAACAACTCTTTTTCGGCGTCCTCAGAAAATCTCCTTTGTTCGTGCCATGATACACTCCACAAAACGTGTGTGTGAAGAGCAGATTTGATAGATCCCTGTTCTTTAAATAAAACAGGGTGCCCACTCACACCTGATTGTCATCCCATTGACTGAAAACACCTGACTCTAATTTCACCTTCCAATTAACTGCTAATCCTAGAGGGTCACATACTTTTGCTACTCCCTAATATGTAATATTGGATCATTTTCCTCAATAAATAAATGACCAAGTATAACATTTTTGTCTCAGTTGTTTAACTGGGTTCTCTTTATCTACTTTTAGGACTTGTGTGAAAATCTGATGATGTTTTAGGTCATATTTATGCAGAAATATAGAAAATTATATAGGGTTCACAAACTTTCAAGCACCACTGTCAGTAAACGTTATTTTTAATGAATTAAAATTTACCAATCGATACATTTGTCTTATTGTCTGTATAATAAACAGTTATTGTTGATTCTGTTCCTTGACTTTAATGACTGAAGGGCTTAGCCATGGGGTAACAATAGAATGGAACCATTTTACCTCAGGAAGGCTGATAAACAAATCGTTTCTTCTGTGCTCTTTATCTTAAAATCTAACAGTAAATGGCGATAAAGGAACTGTGGTATAATCGCAGTAATACACCCTAGGTCGTGCTTTAACGTGAGATGTTGGCACGGGTGTTCTGATCTGATCTACAGCGGCAGCACACTCGTGCCAGTATCTCACGTTAAAGCACTCCCTCTGGTGTGTTATTGCTTAGATATGTTTGTACACACATATGTGCTGCCTGATGTATGATGTCTGACACATTGTGTTTTATGGTAGTTTGGTGTTAAAGTTTTGGCTTAAACTGTATTTTAATGGCAGAGGGGAACATGCAGGGAGTTATTCGTTCATTGATGGTTTGGGATAATAAATAAAATAGTTATCAGCAGTGACTACAACACAAATAAAAACATTTTATCCAAATATCACCAGTGATCCGACACATGTTATTTGAGTTCATAATATGTGATGTTTATTTAAGGGAAAAATTTTATCTAAAAGAAAAAAAAAGTTTTAATTAAATTATTTAAATATTCCTCCTCCATGAGCAGAATAAAATGATTACAATACATTTAGACTTTACTTTCTGTGAGGGAGCGTTTAGAGGTGGGTGTCTAGTTCCTATCAACATCACAATTTTGACTCTTAACTTTCTATAGAATTCAGCATTTTATACCAAACCCCTGTGACTGACCATTTAAATCACTCAGCCATTTCATTATCACTTAAAGTTCAGTGGTGTTCCACTCTACGGAACTGTTCTCTTAGTGTTCACATTGTTCTGCAGTGTTTCTATTTACTATGTGTACTTCATTTAGTTAGGACTATTTACTACGGTGGTAAATATTGTTTTGTACATTATGTAACATTGCTTTTTATGTGTGTATGCATTTATGTTTACACTGTTGTATAACTGCTGTTATAATGTGTACAATTCAGTTGCACTAATTCTTTTTATACAATAAAATCTCTGAATCAACTGCATCTCTTCATCATTAACTGTATGTCTTAGGAGTTTCTCCAGGTATTAGTAATGCAGCTTTCAACTAGACATGGATAATAAATAAATAAGATCTCAGTGGTGTCTTATGTTTCTTACTTGGATCTATTTTATGTCTGAATAGAAGCTTATTCTCCTTAAAGGTTCATATAAGACATAAATGAGAAACATATAAGACATCATTCAGCAGTCTAGAATGAGATCTTATCATTTTCTCCTTTGTCTCTCCAATGTCTTACAAATACTTTCTTAGGTGTTTCTCCTTTTTTTTCTCCTAAGGGGGGTTTAGGAGAAATAAATCAGAAATGGGTAAGCCTTTGTTGAGACTAAATTAAGAACTTATCTATTTCTCCTGAGACATAGAAAAGACGATCTTAAAAAATACTTTTTTCCTTTGGGAATTTACATTTGTGTTGATAAATCTTCATTGTTAACTGGTGAAAAATAAATCCTAAGCTTTATAAATTATATCATGTGAGTATATATTATCAATGTGTTATACAGATATTTTAATGTATGGATATTAATATTATAGTAAAGAGTGACAGAAAACATGAACTGTTCAAAACTGTCCCATTCTGCCTATCTATTTGCTGAAAATATGAGATGTCCTATATTATACCAGCAAATAAGTTTAGTATTATTAGGAGTCGCTATCTGGCCACTAGTGACCAGTAGTTGACCCGGTTTGGCGGCTTGAGCAGCAACAGCGCGATTGTGTGTGCATCAGCCCTTTCCGGGCTTATTATTGATTGATTGGTGACACCTGCTGCTCAACCCATATAAGCACACCTTTGTGGCTTGCATGGCTCGCCTCGTTTTCTTCACTCCCCGCTTCCGTGCCACACTCCAGTGTAATGATGGGAATTTCGGCTCTTTTGAGAGAGCCGGTTCTTTTGGCTCGGCTCACTAAAAAGAGCCGGCTCTTTCGGCTCCCAAGTGGCTCTTTAGATTTTTTGTAGTTTAATTTATTACCAAATTATGTGTAAAATGAATTACTAATGTAAAAACACATACTATCCAATGGTTGTTATTAATATGGTTTTTATTTATATACTCAATTGAACACAGTAAAATAAATTACAAAAACGAAGACCCAGTCCAATCTGGTCTCAGGTCTCTGATTGTGTGTATTATTTGTAAATTTGCAACTATATACATGGGAAATAAAACATCATCAACAAAATATAAATAAAAATGTGCAAGAAAAAAAAGAAAAAGCAGCATCCAGGTTACAGTTTTTAATGAAGATTAGCATTAAAAAAAAAACAAGGATCTTATCTTTGGGGGGTTGATCCTTCTCCTTTCTCTACTTTCTAATTGAAATGATTTATGAACAGTTCGCATATTCCTGTGCAGGTTGTTTGTGGAGCCTGCTCGGTATGAAATTTTAACTTTGCACAGTCTACACTCTGCATTTGAACTGTCTATTGCATTAAAATGTGTCCAAACTTTACTACGTTTCCTGTCACTCATTTTCCTACCTTATCCAGGTGTAGTCTGACTATTTAAAGCGCAAACCCATCTCGTTCCATGCGCTGTTACTGTGTCTGTAACCCCTCCCCCCGCTCAGTATAGACACGCTGACGCCACCACACATCCCGACCAATCAGGTGCAGCAAAATAAAAAAATTTTTTTTTTTAGATTAGATTCAACTTTATTGTCATTACACATGTACAAGTACAACACAACGAAATGTAGTTTAGCATGTAACCAAAAGTGCAATAAGCAGCAATCTGTCGGAATGTACAATAAATTAAAAATATATAAATCACAATCAAGAATCGGCTCACAATCAGGAACCGGCTCCCGTCGTTCATTTCAAAGAGCCGGCTCTTAGAGCCGGATCGGTCGCGACCGACACATCACTACTACAGTGAGTGTTTGGCCGGGAGTAAACGTGGTACGCGTTCACGGGAGCTCCGCTCAGGTTTATACGCGCTGCGCATGCGCAGACCCGAAACGCCGTCCGTGCCACACTCCAGTGAGCGTTTGGCCGGAAGCAAACGTGGTACGCGTTCGCGGGAACTTCGTTCAGGTTAATGCGCGCACTGCAGACCCGAAACGCCAGTGGCAGACGCTTTGAATAGGCTCTATGCACGCTTGTCTTCCGGGTTCTCGTATACCGGCAGACTAACTTCCGGTTTTAAACGCCAGACACTGAACACGTATCGTTAGAACACGATTCATAATGAATAATTATTATTTTTAATAATCAAGTCAAAGTCAAGTTTATCGTCATTCAGACTATACAGCAGGGAGTGTACATCTGAACGAATTTGCGTTTCTCCAGTCTCCGATGTGCAAGAATAACAAGCGTGTAGAGACGTGAGACACACATACCCTCATATATACACGTAAATAGAGAAAAACCAAAGAATAATAATAAAGGTACAAAAATGTACACAACACATATAGACATATGTACATAATATACACATGTGCATAATGCTATTGCAAAATTTTCACAGTATGTATTACTTATAAGCACTTATATCACAGTTAGTTCCGACCCGCAATCTGAGAGACGTCTTCCGCCGTGACATTATTGACCATAACGGCACTGTGACCGAGGCTCTATAAGTATTAATCCGCGGCACACACGTAACCTGGCAATGACGCCCGCCAGAAAAAGCAGCCAAGTTATATTGAGTAAAACCCTGCCGAAATGAAAGTTATTACTTTATAAAATCTATTGGTTTTGAAAACGATATGAATCTGGAAGATGAAGCTATAAATGACCGACCTGAGCCAAAGATTTATCACCTTTAGAATTTGGAAGCGCTGGAAAAGCGAAACGAAGTCAGTACTTTAAATCAATCGTCTCCCGCGCTCTTAATGGATTCACAGCTCGACTGAAGAGCAACGAGACTGAAGGTCAGTTTTTAGAGAGTCCCACCAACCAAAATGACCTGAATCACAAGCTTCATCCCTCACAAAACCGTCGTTTGCTGGACTTAAACTCTGCATCTTTCATTAAACACCAGCTAATCGTGCGTTCATTTGATCTACAGGTACGTTTCTGTAAGTCCCAGCTTCTTTTCAAACCAAGTGAAGCTGCTGATTGCCTGTACTCTGTCCTTAATTTCTGACTGATCAGATTAACATTAAAAGAGCTCATCATACTACTTTGGGATAATCGCTAATAAAACGGGATCCTAACTTTGGGTTCTAACACCGGTCTGAACTCCGAGTTGGCTTCAGTCGGTAGAAATATGGATTCTTAAGTAACAGCTTGCCTTGTAAGCCCCACCCATTTTATTTGCTGAATGTAAATAAACTTTCTCTTTAATAAATTAAAACTTACCAATCGATATATTTGTGTTTATTGTCTGAATAATAAACAGGTATGGGTAATTCTGTTCCTAGACTTTAATGCCGCGAGGTAATGATAGAATGGAACTATTTTACCTCGCGGAATCATTTTTTCTGTCCTTTTTATTTTAAATTCTAACAATAAATGATAAACGATAACGGAACTGTGGTATAAAAGCAATAAGGCACTCGAGGGGGTGCATTATTGTGAATATATCACAGGAAAGAGGCGTTACGGCCCTCCGCGAACAACACCTCTTTCCTGTGATATATTCACAATAATGCACACCCTCTCCTGACTTATTGCTTTAATATACACGATTATATACATGTGTATGTATATATATATATATATATATATATATATACATACATACATACACACACACACACATACTTATACATACATACATATATAATGTGTATAAATATATATGCATGTGTATAAATATATAAATACACATATACATGTATATATTTATATATCTATATATACATATATACATAGATAACGGACCCTGCATATTAGTTCTGCTTCTAAAGAGAATAAACTACCCATGTACAAACGGTCTAGCTAAGGACCAATCATTGACCTGTTCATTGGTCCTGCCATTTGATCAGCTGATCGACAGGTCAGAGCGTTTGAGTTGAGATCAGAACATTTATTGAGACCTTAAACGTATAATAGTAAAGTTAAACTTTATAGAACACTGGTCTTGCATGATTTAAATTGTAAGCAGAAATCAGTAAATCATGTTACTCAGTATGAGGTATCATTTAATTTGGGCACAGCTGAATGTGTCTGAAAATGGGTTTTCTTTTTAGGGTAATTAAGTTATTTACATATGAAAGGCAGAAGAAAATAAGTAATTCCTGTTGGAACGTATGATTATATTTTGTATGAGATAGGTTTTTGTTGTTACAGGTTGATTTAAACATTCCTCTAGACTGGAGGAAATAACATCTACATTTTTTTCTATCTCTAGGAGATCCAGAGATCCATGGATTGTTGCCAATGATACAGATGATGCGCAAAGGAATTTAACAGATATTATGTGAATAACGAAATTAAAAATGGGGGCCCCCAGTGTAGGATATTGTCGTTTGTTCTCTTTTCTTGTTTTTGCTTTGAAGCCATTTTATTGAATAAGTAATGAGGAGCAACAGAAACTGAAGTATTCATCAACTACTGGACACAGTGTATCTACGCTAATCATCAGCAATACGTGAAGTGCTGCTTGCATTACATCAAATTACAATTTCTCTCTCTTTACATTTGTGGAATTTTGTACAAGAGTTAGTCCTTGACAGTTAAGTCTAATTTTAACGTAGAGGTGATGAAGCATAAATAATTTTGAAGTTCTAGCCGTTCAGGATGACATATATTTTTTATTTATTATTTGACAGGGACAGTGCTGATTACCTAATGGATAGATTACTGTAAATGAGCCAGAGTTAGCCACAAAGGCTAGTTTTCAAATGTAGTGTGGGATCAATTTTTAAATGGCAACCTAAACAATAAATCAGTTGATCATAAATATTAAACATCATCAGTAAATATGCACAAAACCAAAAACACAAAAGAGCAGCAGGAATGATGAATGGAAAGATGATGAAGGAAAAATGAATAGACTAGTAGATCAAGACAAGTCAAGTTATATCTATTTATATAGCACTTTTTACAATGTTGGGTTCTGACCTTAAAGCGTGATTATTTAAATTTAAGACAATTAGCTGAAAAATTAAAGGATAACAGTTTATTAAGGAGTATTATTTAACTTGTTTAATTTTTGTTTAATAATGTAAAGCTCATTGCCATTCCAGTGGTAAAATTTGGACCATTCGTAATTGAGGGTTGGATAAAGAAGAAAAAAAAAGGAGACCAATGGGGCTGCTGTAAACCAGAATCAAGACAGTGCAGATGAAAATCATACTCTATTATCAGGGAGAATTCCCTGGGTGTAACTTAAGCTAACGTCACTACAGAGGCCACCAGGCTGAGGCCTTAGCAGAAAAATCATTAAGTGTTGTAGATCATTTTAACCAATCTGCCTTAATTGTTACCAGTGATTATAAAATAATTTAATAGAACTAAATAAAGATTTCTGTGGCCATTCATGCATTTTCTGATGGCTAAAAAGTTATTTCTTTATGCAGAGATTTTGGTACTTTTTGTAAATATACCACTGAGGTCTGTTGGGTCGTGACTTGATGTTTCGTTTGAATATTTCAATTGATAGTAACAATGGCAGATGTTTACAGACATAGGTTGTGTATGTGCAAGAATAGTGAAAAGTTACAGTACTAATATCTATACTGCTCGGTAGTAATGCCATGTCTGACTTTTCCCTCCTGTACAAGTGCATCTGCTAATTGGCCAGTGAGAGACCTGGTTAGTCAATGACGGGTAAGATTTGGGACAACCTAAGGCAGGCACAGCTGTAATACTGGGCACAGCACGACATGAAACAAATGCTGAACATTGCTGAGAGGAAGGCAGAAATTACCTGCGATTGCAGTCAAAGGAGAGTTGGAGAAAGCTGACAAAAAGTCTTATTATCGAGCAGTACTCAAAAACATTGCGATAAAGCAAACCTTTAGAGGGACATTGGTTCACGATCTATTCAGACTGGCGTTATACATTTGGCATTGTGCAAGATTTGGTGAATATTTGGTCCATATGAGGGAGTATTAAGGTAAAGTGACTAAAAATACTTAGGCAAATTGAACTGGCGAAGGTGAGAAAATTAAGTAGACCCATTTTTGACTGAAATCATATGAGTGGAAAGAAACTACAAATTGGTATCACTCAGCTTCCAGTATACTAAAAATCTTTTAGTAAGTACAAAAGGGAAATATAATACTGAATAAATAGTAATACTAATGATAATAATCTTAAAAGAAAACAACCTTTCACTTGTATGAACTACAAAAAGGAATTAATAGTAGGTTAAGGTGATAACAGAGATTGACAGTGACCAAGGTACGCCATTTGTATCCAGAATGAAACACAAATTATGAAAATATCTGAACATTGAGTGGAAATTAAAGGTACCATACCACCCATGAAGCTGGTATAGTTGGTAGTACACTATGACAAATTTATTAGTGTGTTACTCAAAGGTCTAAAATTGCCCAAACAGGTAGTCAGTAGAATTTACTGAACAATAGCACTAAAGTACATAATTGACATTGAAAAGTTCAGACAAAATAAAAGCAGAAATTATGGAAATACACAGGAACCACAAAAGATACAGAAAAACACTGAAGAAATGACAGTGGCCTTACAGTAGCACCAATCAGTCTGCTCTTATTGTTAATTATAGATGTGCATGGTGTTAACCATTACACAAAGGGGGAGGTACTAGGTAGTGAGAAAAGTTAGAAAATTACTGAGAAAAATTGCAAATATTGTGAAAAGGGTATTTTGGGTACCGAATTTACAGCAATTTGTAGATGTAACCCTAGGCAGATGTGAACCTTTCACCGGAACGATGTAAAGAAGGGAATTTGATATTTGGAATAACAATAATGATTAGTTCAGATAATGAAAAATAATGTGTTGATTAGGTAGTGAGACTAATTTGACAGAAACTCAGAATTAGACCAAGACTGGGATGTGTGTACCACACTCAAACTTTAGAATTTATTAAAATACACAAAAGTTATTTGAAGCAGGAAAAAACAGAGAGAGAGTACTAGAGGAGAACAAGGACCCCAAGGTGAAACCAGGAGACTGTGTCTACGCGAGGGTCTCCAAAACAAAAGTAAGCTACCAAGGAGAGAGGGGCCGTACAAGGTGAAAAGAGCAACTTCAACAGCCGTGCAGGTAGAGGGAACACCGACGTGGTACCATCTGAACCATTGCACTTTGGCTCCACGCCCACTGCAAGGTGAGGTTGAGGTACAGGAGAACTCACAGGATCAAGAGACTCGCCCGGCTGTGTCAGCACAACGAGACGACAAAAGGCCAGGTCCAAGCGGCCTACAACGCACAAGACGACAGTTGACAACTGAACCTGAGGTTAAGTGTGCCCCTGGAGCCAAATGAAGAGGCTACAACCAGCGGTATGCACAGTCTGGGGCAGAAAAAACATCAAAAGAGCAAGAAAAAGAGCAAGAACCGTGTTATTCAACCTCAGAGAGCCACAGGGGAGACAGAAAATGAAGATGGGAAGATGGATGGAACTACTGAAGCCCCTGCTGAAAGTCTTGGTATTCCTGTTGCTGTCATTAACTCTACTGCATCAGATCAAGGGGCAACTGTGGAGGGAAGTTTTCAACCCTCTGCTGCCAAAAGTGATGGAATACTGCTAGAGGACCTCCCAAACATTGATTTCGATGATCCCAGCGGGGCCTCCCTGCCAGTAGGGGGAAGCACTGGGTGCGACTGCATTATGTTGGTGAAGGAGAGACACCTAATCGATCTGAGGTTGCTGCAAATCTTTTACACAGCCAATGGATTAATGCATCGGATGTGTATTCTTTTATTGCTTTGCAAAACAAGAAGGACTATGAGATTTGCTTTCACCACGAACAAGCGTCTTTGAGATTCTCTCAGATTTTTAACAAAGGTATTGACACAGGATATCAAGTATACTATAGTGAAATTCTGGACAAGACAAGGTGCAAGAATTTTAAAATCCTGAGAATGTGAAAACAGAGGATATGACCTCAAATGGAAAGTGGAACAACAAGACATCTGAAGTGAGAAATCAACAGGATAGCAGCAAGGACTTTACCTCATCGGAACCTTAGTCTTCGTCCACCAGTACCAGCAGAAGCGGGACATCAAAGGATTCTGGAAGCAGTGAGGATCCCGAAATCACAGACAGAAGACAACAAGTGTCAGCTGAGAGCATCCCTCGGCGCAGAGACAAGTGGCGAAACCCAGACTGATGCTACTAAAATGAAACGAGCATCGATGTGGTACCACTGAGCCTTAGCACCACAAGAGCATCAGGAGGAAGCTGAGGACTCTATGCAAGAACCAGAAACATATCCACCTGATCCAGAACAACAAGACAATGAAAAACCATGGCTGAGTGTAAAGGATAAACAGACACAGATACCCAGACAGAGGGGAATTCCAACATCAGAACAACAACAACAACAACTAGCAGAGACCCCAGCTGTGATGGATACTTGAGTGAATGAATGAATTAAACTGAACAGAACTGATTTGCAAGACACGTAATAGAACATGGGTAGACATGAGAAAGGGATACAGAATCAGTATAAAAGTTCATTTGTTTATATGATATTAGCTGATATGAAAGGGCCACAAGGGGGGTGTACACCAGAAATGACAACTGGAGCATGAGGTTAAATTGAAATGGGGAAGTCTGAGACAAGTAAATGAATTTTTCAGCTGATCCATGTAATGAAATAGATTCCTGGTCCATTGAGGCGTGCAGATTTAAGTTGGATGTTATCTGAATGTTAGACCTAGCTTGGAATATACTGTGGTAGGTCAAATTGATGAACAGCTTGTTTGCTGAATAACTATAATTTTTATGCTATCTAATTTAGGCAGTCATGAGTTGCAGGGATGCTGACTGTCGTTTCAGCTTTAGAGCTGTGTAAATGCGCGGGTATCCAGGCAACCCATGGGTTTGATATTAACACTTTAGTTGAACGTGAACTCATAATAAAAGTACTGATATTTGTAATCATAAATCAAACATTTACTGTTTGCCTTAAGTATCTAAGATTCTTGTAACCATGACAACAGAAGTTAAATGCTTTTTCTTTTTAGTATGTATGGTGATTATAATTTATATTATTCTTGCTTTTTCAGAAGCTTGCTGCCAAAAGGGATCCTGTCCCCACAAGAACAGCCTTCGCCTGATTCAAAAGACATCATGTTAAGATGTTTTGACTCTACTGTGTAACATTAAAGAGCACCCTCTATTTTTTCGTAGCTTATTTTCGGATTTATTATTTTCAGATTCCCACAGTTGGTGGACGGATTACAGGAAGTGCCGATCTCCACAGAGTGGGGACATCACACCGTAATCAGGTTTTGTTTTGTTTGAGGGCCTGCTCAGTTAGATGAATTTTGAAATGTTTGAAATTGGAATATCAATGAAGGATAAATCATCATTGTTGTAGGGGACTAAGAGCGCTAAATTATTTCTAATTACTATCTTTATTTACATTTAACGATTTATTTACATTATTAATGTTACCTGTTAGTTTGAAAAAAATCTTAATTTTAGCAGCATATCTGGCAAAAATGAGAGATGTAGACAAAACGAAGCTTTGAAGGAGATAATTGATGACATATTGAGTTTTAATATATTTAGATTATATAATCACCAGTTAATCAGCATAATGTATTACATTTACAATGATCTTGCATTGATTTTTTATGCTAATCAGAATCGATTTTGTGTCTATTGTATTATTTAATGTTATGATAAGTGACATGGTCTTTTGGAGACCATGTAGGGGGGATTGTGTTGTGGATTTCCTATAAGTAATCTAGATTTTCAGTCATACGATTGTGTTAATCAGCATATTCATACTTAATTATGTTAACTTTGTCATTATTAATCAGTTATTTATTGATCAGTATATATTCCTATATAATTATATTAACTCTGTAACTGTACAATTATGCACAAGCGCATTGGTAGTCATGATTAACCTACAGTTACCCTTTTTGTAATGTGTGTGTTGCTGTATTTTTCTGCAATAATATGGAGATTAGCCTGTGAATGTTCTCGACTTCCAAGGGTCATTTCAGTTTGGTGACCTATATAAACAGGAGTCCTAGCGAAGCACTGCATTGTCACTAAAATTATATCTGGCTCCAAAAATATCAACAGACATGAACTTATCTGTGTTGAACTAACTTGACCGATGGGAAAAACAAAACAATTTCACTATCTATGTGTGTGCGCTGGTGATGTAGTTAGTTATGTGTGTGCGCTGAAAATCTGGGATAAAGGTTGTCTTCACAATTGCCAGGTCAGGATGACCTGAGAGGTTAGGGACAAGGGTGGAGATAAGGGTAGCGCCACGACGGGGGAGATGTTCTAAAAGTTTGAAATCAATCCTGACATAATGTCTGAACCTAACGAGCAGTACATAAGGAACGGAGAACTGTTGAGCATTGGCATCGCCGCTATGATGTGTGGTTGTCCTTATTGCCTGTACTCATGGGTGGGTGCAATAAAATTGTCTGCTTCTCTACTGGAACTTCAATTCGGCTGGAGTGTGATTTTTTTCTTGAAGTGAGCAGAATGAACTCTGTCAAAAAACCGCGACATCATTAATGGACATGGCCATTGCATATTAAACTGATGTGCAGGTATCGGTCATTATGCAAATGTGCTGTATATAACATTGAGGACGTTTCCAATTTTTTTAGACTGAAGTCGTCACTTATTTGAGTGATGAAACATTTCTCCCACAAAAGCTTTATGTCTAGGTGAACTGAGTTAAACGCTAACTAGATTAAGTGATTTAACACTAAAGTGGGCATTTCTCTGCCATGGATGAGAAATGAAGAAGAAACTAGCAGTAAAAATGATTTATTAAATGCATTAATTTTGTTTATGCTAAAATAACAGATGCCTTTGCTAGTTTAATAAATGCGTTTGCTTTAGTGGTCTAATATGTACTTTCGGTAGATTATGTGGTTATAAGTGATTAGTCAAAACATAGCTATGAGCTATCATTACCTTGTCTGCAGCGTGGCTGACTTTCTTTAAATATTTGCAGATGTACATACTCCATGAGAAAACCCAAAATAAACTGGCTCTGACAAAGCTTTAGTCAAGCTTTTGGAATGGTGATGATGCATTATGGGAAATGTAGTGCCTGTAATGAATTTGCGTTGTGTGTCCTGTAGTTCTGCTCAAGAATCCAGGATAGAATTGACCTTGACCTGATTTTACTGGGGCACAGCAACTTTGTATTGGGGGTACACTAAGAATGTCAATGTGAGTAACCACTTCAATGAAGTACAACAGAAAAATGGTTGGGAAAATATGAGGACAAACAAAGTCAGCCACCAAGATGGCATCCTCCAAGTCAGGAACATAAAAAACTCAAAACTTAAAATAATAAACTAATATTTCACCTAAAATACTAAGTACTTTGAATCTTTCTATCCTCCTTATTAAAAAAAATGAGTTTCCATGTTTTATATGCAGGTGCCCGTTATATCCTAGTGGCAGAAGAGGGCACTGCAGCCCACTTATAATCAACATATTTACCATGAAGAGAAAACTGGAACGGGACTGCTGATAAGGAATGTACAATTCAATTTGGTAAAGAAATACATTGTAATTATGTACTAGACTTTCTTTGTTCACTGCAAACATTTAATATTGATAATCTACAAGAATGTTAATGTTTGTGCAGATTGTAGATACTCTTTTAGATAGATTGTAGATTTTACTAGCTTTTACTGTCTGCCATGTTGTTGTATTTCTTCTTGACATTTTCTCATTTGTTTTAATATCTTATCTTGATATTTTTAATTTCTGTGCCTTTTCTTTTTACATAAATGGTTAAATTTGAACCATTGGTTTGAAGACTGCTTATCTATTTAAATCTTTGTGTTTGTGACGCTATCATTAGAAAGTCTACTAAATGACAAAGAAAACAGAAAAATATCTTTGTGATAAGTTCTGTCAGCCAGCCAGCTGTTTCCACCTTCCGCTTCTATAAAATATCAGTGAGAATTAAGTGAAAGTAAAAGTAAAAATTAAGTGTTCCTCATTAGGGAAATGTGTGTTAAGTCCATTCTAATTCCCCCTTTTATATTCACCAAAAAAAAAAAGTTTTCCTTTAGTTTTATCACCAATAACTTACCTTTAATCTGCTCCTCTGAGTTCCTCTCTTCTGATCTCGATATACTGTCTTGCACTATAAGCAATACACACATTACATTTAATTAGACAACAGCTCATTTAATTAGCAACAAATATTCTAAAAAAATTTAATTGGTTCCTACTTTCAATGTAATCTGTGATACAGTCCATGGTTTTTTTTTTTTTTTTTTTTTTTTTTTTTACAGTTTTTCAGAAATGTCTGTAGAAAGGAGAACATAACATGATTAACGTAAGTAATGTTATATGTATAAACTAATGTAATGTAATATATGGCCTATAATCTCAATTGCTATAACTAAAATGAATCTGTAACATTTACCTCTAGTACAAATGTAATGATAATGAAACAAAGATGTAATAATAATGCTAAGATGTAATTCCTTGCAGATCACTACTTAACCAATGATATATGTAATGTGTGCTTATTGAGCATATTACTATTTAAATAATATAAACCTTTACAGTTATTTAATGCCCATGTTATTTACCACAAATGTAATACTTACATTTTTACAACTACAGAAATGACACTGTTAAAAACACTGATTGTAAAGTGCAGAAAGTCTTATTATTGCGTACCAGAGTTCAGACAAGAAGGACGTCCATTATTCATTTCTGGGCTGTTTGAGTTTTTGCTGCTAGCAGTCAGAATTTATACTCCAAAACAGAAAGTAAACGTGTAGACTTGCATATTTCCAATATATCACATGTTTTCCAAGAAGTGCTCAGGAATAACTGGAACTGAAAATAGATTCTAACCAATTTTCACTCAGTAGCATGAATAACTCGTGACAATTTATTTTTATTGATAAGGAACTGTGATGTGATTACAAGAACTTAAAATATAATGTTGTTTGGTTATAGTAATGTGTTTCTTTGTATCACATTACCCACAACCTGGCAACCTGGGTAGCATGCTGGACTGCTGCACTACCTGAGAGCTTGTTGACATAGGGCTTTAAATAAGACGTGGAAAGACTTGGTTAGTAAAGTATGTATGTGTTCACTTTACAAGTACATTACAATTAACATGATACAGTTCAAGTATATGAAGGTATCTAGGTAATAACATGAAGGTAACTGGTTATTTAATATATGAGTGATATGTGAGTCAATCACTGTGAAGTGTTGAACATCTATTGAGCTTAAAGTAGCTGATCTGTACACCTGGATCAGGTTTGGACATCGCTAACAAAGGAAGATCTTTCATATTCAGTTCCTAATTCTGAGCTATTCTGAGAAAATTTTAACACATTCTAAGTGGTTGCACTGGACTGGTCTTCTCTCTCTGTGCAGTGTCTGTGCATTTCTTTTCTAACCACCATTACAATGTGAAAAAAAAACAAAGCGTATGTCGTACAGACCTTCATACTCCTCTGAAGCAAATATAGAACAGCTGATAAACATTTTAGTCCTCATCTTCCTCAAAAGTCAAAAAGGGCTTTATTGTCATTATATGGATCATATAATGAAATTTCAGAAGCTAAAACCTGGGTGCATACACAAACATAAGACCAACACTTTGTTAAAATACACATGGGATCAGCATAAAAAGACTAGATACTATGACAGTGGCAAGGAAAAACTCCCTAAGTGTTATGAGGAAGAAACCTTGGGAGGACCAAAAGTCAAAAAGGGACCCAACCTCCTTGGGTGGCGTAAACGATAAATGTAAGGAGTGAAACTAATTTATCTATCAAATAATTCTTATAGTAACAGTTAAAATAAAATAACGTAAAAATATGCACATCGGCATTATGTAGTCCGATACAAAGAGTCACTCTAGGATCTTGAGTCTAAGTGTGAAAGTCCTTGGCGGTACTTCATCCCCAGCCAACCAGAGGAGGGAGAGAGTTACTGCTCTCTGGTGTGGCCTGGGTACAGTGGGACTGGAGCTGATGATGGAAACAACTTGAGTGAAGCTGAACATCATGTGTGGGGCTGGAACTGGTACCAGAACACAGCTCGGAGAGAAAACAGAAAATGTAGGTAGTTATTGATTAAGAGCGCAGTGTCTATTAACAATCACAACTGCACATGAATTTTGCATAGTTAAAAAGGATTCCGCAAGTCCCCTTTTATAAGGAGAGGGGCATAAGCCACTCTACATTTACAAAAGTCTATGATAATCTTTTTAGTTTTGACTGTGTTTAATAGCAAATGATTTGTCACACACCCCACTGACACTTTCCCCATTTGTCTCCAGCTCAAATTCTTATAACTCCTCTCCTCCAGATACAGTCCCACCTCATACTCAGATTGGCATGTATTGCAAAGATCCTTTATCAGACATAGCAGAAAAGTGGATTTTATAGTGATCATCATCATTGAATATGTTTTTATTATGCACTGTACCATATAGAAACCTGAGGTCAGGCATAATGCTTTATCTGTATTTCACCTAACTCCAAGTTCATAAATCAATCAATCAGAAAAACACTTTATGTAATGTATCCTAAAAACTTCTCATAAATTAATCTGCTACGGGCAGATTCTACCCATACATTGACATGCAAATGTTTGGGCACCTGTAATCAAATGATTTTTCTAAGTGAAAAGAAAAGAAGGGAACTTAAAATGACATAAAATGACTCTTAAAAAGTCAATAAGACTTGATCTTACAAAAAGCATCTGCATTTAATATTTTTCCTCATTTGTCTTAAACATTCACATTTTGACCATGTAAAGTTGGATTCTTTTAGAATATTAAGACCAATAATGTATATCTTCAGCAAACCTAACAAAATAATAATATCTGTATTCATTTGTCACTAAAAGCCTGTAACACATCTTTGAATACAACCTCTAGCCACTACATGTGACTCACTGTCACATGTGCTCATATGACTATCATGTGAATTTTGAATGACAGAAAAGAATTAAGAATCTTTTTAGCTATAACCTTATTAAAAGGAAGATCAATCACATTCTAGATTATAAACAGCAGATGTAAATTGAAAGCTTGGTACTTGAAAGTTTGTGAACCCTTTAGAATTTTATACATTTCTGCATAAATATCATCTGAAACATCATCAGATTTTCACACAAGTCCTAAAAGTAGATAAAGAGAACCCAGTTAAACAAATGAGATAAAAATATTATACTTGGTCATTTATTTATTGAGGAAAATGATCCAATATTACATATTAGTGAGTGGAAAAAAAGTATGTGAACTTCTAGGATTAGTAGTTAATTTGAAAGTGAAATTAGAGTCAGGTGTTTTCACCTTGGGATGACAATGGGATTTCAATGGGATAACAATCAGGTGTGAGTGGGAACCTTGTTTTATTTAAAGAACAGGGATCTATCAAAGTCTGCTTTTCACAACACATGTTTGTGGAAGTGTATCATGGCATGAACAAAGGAGATTTCTGAGAACCTCAGAAAAAGAGTTGTTGGTGCTCATCAGGCTGGAAAAGGTTACAAAACCATCTCTAAAGAGTTTGGACTCCACCAATACACAGTCAGACAGATTGTGTACAAATGGAGGAAATTCCAGACCATTGTTACCCTCCCCAGGAGTGGTCGACCAACAAGATCACTCCAAGAGCAAGGCGTGTAATAATTGGCGAGGTCACAAATGACCCCAGGGTAACTTCTAAGCAACTGAAGGCCTCTCTCACATTGGCTAATGTTAATGTTCATGAGTCCACCATCAGAAGAACACTGAACAACAATGGTGTGCATGGCAGGGTGGCAAGGAGAAAGCCACTGCTCTCCAAAAAGAACATTGCTACTCGTGGACAAGCCAGAAGGCCATTGGATCACACCAGATATTGGGGTCACACAAGATACTGAAAGCAAAGGTTCACATACTTTTGCCACTCACTAATATGTAATATTGGATCATTTTAATCCATAAATAAATGACTAAGTTGGATATTTTTGTCTCATTTGTTTAACTGGGTTCTCTTTATTTACTTTTAAAACTTGAGTGAAAATCTGATTATGGTTTTGTTACGGTTCGCTATATTAAAAACAAATGACGATCCGTCTAAATATAAGGGTTTAGGGACCCAGATGCAGTTACCTCCAACTGGTATGAGTGAACTGAAATATAAATAACTAAAAGAAACGAAAGAAAACGATAAAGAATATCCAAAATAATAAATAATGAATGTGCATGCCGTAAACGTACGGCGCCGCTATTCAAAGCGTGCGCTTACGGCGTGCCACTGGCGCTTTGGGTCTGCACATGCGCAGCGCGTATAAACCTGAGCGGAGCTCCCGCGAACACGTACCACGTTTGCTTCCGGCCAAACGCTTACTGGAGTGTGGCACGGACAGAGTTTCGGGTCTGCGCAGCACGTATAAACCTGAGCGGAGCTCCCGCGAACACGAGGCTGGAAAGCTGTGCGTCCTCTTTAAAGCGCGATCTAGGGGATAAAAGGGTCTCCCCGATCGCGGCGAGGAGGAGGGACGGTGTAAGAGCGGAGACAGCGGGGGCGAGGCTTTGAACAGCCAGAGGAGCCTGGCAAAACAAAAGTGAAAATAAACACAAAACTGACCCTACCCTGTCTAGGGCCCTACCTTACCAAACCTGCCTCTAAGGCTGCCTCTAAGCAGCCTCTTAGAGCCGGTTCCCGATTGGGAGCCGATTGGGAGCCGATTGTGAGCAGAGAGAGAGAGAGAGAGAGAGAGAGAGAGAGAGAGAGAGAGAGAATAATAAATTAAGCTACAAACAATCTAAAGAGCCACTAGGGAGCCGAAAGAGCCGGCTCCCTGAAAAGAGCCGGAATTCCCATCACTACTGTGCGTAGGGCTGAGCCAATCGCTTGTGAGGTGTGTCGATGGGGAATGCAGCGTCACCATGCAAGCCACAAAGGTGTGCTTATATGGGCTGAGCAGCAGGTGTCACCAATCAATCAATAGGCTCTATGCACGCTTGTCTTCCGGGTTCTCCTATACCGGCACACTAACTTCCGGTTTTAAACGACGGACACTGAACACGTATCGTTAAAACACGATTATCTTATTATTAATACTATTAATATTCCTAATAACCAAGTCAAAGTCAAAGTGAACTTTATTGTCATTCAGACTATACAGAAGGGAGTGTACATCTGAACGAAATAGCTTTTCTCCAGTCTCCGATGTGTAAGAATAACAAGGGTGTAGAGATGAGAGACTAATATATACATATACACACATAAATAGAGGAAAAACAAAGAATAATAATAAAGATACAACAATGTACACAACACATATAGACATATATACACATGTGCATAAGCACATATACATGACTAAAATATATGTGTGTATATATATATATATATAAATACACACACAAACATACATATATATATATATATATATATATATATATATATATATATATATATATGTATATATATGTATATAGATCTTCTCCCTTTATCAGGGGTCGCCACAGCGAGTTAAACGTTTCCACCTCACCCTATCCTCCACGTCCTCTACTCTCACCCCAACTCCCTGCATATCTTCATTTACCACAACCAAATAACTCCTCTTTGGTCTTCCTCTCCGTCTCTTGCCTGGCAGCTCCATCGCCAACATCCTTATATTCTGGCCCCTCCTGATTCTCTCTGTCTCCCTCACAACGCCTTTTTCCCTCCTCTTCGTCTTCGGCAAGCAGTAGTAGTCCATTTTCCGCTGGTACCCTGTTTGCCTACCAGTACCAGTGGCGGTCGTTGTTAACCCGGGCCGCGACCGATCCGGTATGGTGAAATTATTATGAACTCGCATACTTTATTTGGCAAATGTTTTTACACCGCATGCCCTTCCTGACGCAACCCTCACCATTTATCCGGGCTTGGGACCGGCACTAGAAATACCCTGCCTGAGCAATCTAGCGGCTGGTTTATAGATAAATATATATATATAATATATGTTATATATATATATATATATATATATATATAATATATATATATATATATATATACATATATATATATATATATATATATTGCACATTGAATAGAAATGAATGCTACTGCACAATTTTCACAGTTCACAGTATGTATTACTTGTAATGTATTATAATGTATTACTTAATGATTTAGAGGGACACAAGTCTCCTTAGTCATGTCACAATGGCTGTGGAGTTTCATACCCTTGCAACTAAGCTCACGTCATTTTCATTCTCAGTTCATGTCCATACCAGTGAAATGGACACTACAGACCTTTGTGTGTTTGGTGATTTGAATGTTATCCCTCTTGATGTTGACAAGAAATTTCTTTCTGATGTCCTCGTCCAGCGGAAACGAATGAAAACTCACAAGAGAACTATACCTTGCTGACACCGAACACAACGGGACAGAACAATGTTCTGATGCCCCTCGTTCTTGTTTTTGAAATCGCAAAACGTTATTCCTCATTATGCGAAGGTAAATCTCTGTATTCCCAGAACTTCAGAACTTTCTTTACAGTCGCCTATGCTGACCGGAAACTGGAACATACTTCCAGTAATCTGAAGCCTCCATAGACATGTCAGGTGCGATATGTCAGTCTGGGTAGTACGTCCGGTGGTCCTTGTAGGGATGAGGTTGGAAATCTGTTTCATGATTTTGAAAGGTTCCATTTGCCATGTACACTTGAGGTACAAATCTCTTCACAAAGGATACGAGTTCTCACAAATCTGTACCTGCCAAGTCCCTGTGGTCTGTGGATGGCTGCATGGTGGTATTGATGTTCCTTTCCTCCTGCCTCACATGGTGTTTTGCAAAAGGGACACTGCTTCCCACAACCAAACACATTCTTAAAGAGCTCATCTTGGGGTTTGACAGATACAGAGCTTAAAATATCAATTATATCGTTAGACTGTGAGATTTCATGGGTCAGTTGGTGTTTCAGGTCATCTATACACTCAGACTTTTCGTGAATGGATCACAACTACTTGTGTTCTGTAAGAGGACTCGTTCAACATTGTTCTTGGATATTGAAAGGACACTGTTCAAAGCTTTGCAAAGGTTCCCGATTAACCTTTTTGTACCTTCTGTGTTGTTGGGCTAAGCAGAGCCATCTTCGTCATGCTTAGAACCTTCCACAGCTTTCAGGATCTTTTCAATTATGATGTCTAGTTTTTCATTTTCAGTTTTTCCAAAGATATGTCATTGGAGAAGCATTTGATGATATGATTGTATATCCAATCTTCAACATAAGTCTTACAGTGTAAAACGTACTGAACAAAATCACTGAAGTTTTGTTTTTCCAGCAATTCTTCCTGAATGGTGTACTGAAACAGTTTTCGGCAACCATAATTAGTAAAGCTGTTCTCCAAAACTGCATCAATTATGTCAGTTCCGAGGGATTGGTTGATGAACTCGATCACAGCTGGTTTGAGGCAGAGCTGAACAAAGTCTTGTGCTTTTCATGGCCCTGGTCCTTCTGTCTATACAAATCAATGAAATCAGAACAATACTGACCCTCATGCTTCTCTAAATTTTTTAAACAATCTTCGTCAGCGAGAAATTTTCTGTGCATCTCGAGGAATTTCCTAGAGGCAATACCACAAATGTGCAATTTTAGGTCGAATTCAAACCTTGTTCTGACTTAAGTTCCTCCAACACATCTTTTGTAAATATTTCTTGGTAATCACCTTTGGTCTTTCTGCAAGTACTCAGTAACATTACGATGTGCCAAACTTTCACGCATATGCTTAAATACATCAGCAGGAACATCTCTTTCTGGTAAACCAGTGATGTTTGCCACCTCTCTTTGCCACATGCTCTCAAAATCAGCTCTGAGCTCTTCATCAGACACATCATCTTCACGATGCTTGTAATTTTGCAGTAACTGCAGAACTTGCTGCTCAATTACAGAAGCTTGCTTTCTGTGAATCTCTTTTACATTCATCTTGTTATTTCTCATCTTGAGAGAGGCTTCCAGACACTTTGTCACTTCTTGCCCCATCTCACTGTACAGAATTTTGATGTTATTTTCGAAATCAGCTTTGTACTTTTCCACCAACTGTACATGACAGTTTTTTCTTTTGTAGTAGTCTTTTAAGTTTTTGGTTATTTCTTGTGTTTCAGCATTAGATATCTGAACTGTTGCACTGGTCAGAAAAGAATGGATGTGTTTTTTGAAGGCCCATCCCCATTCCAAAAACTCATTGTTTGTTGTAGGCTTGGGCCACCAGAACGTTCCTGAAACTGAAGATGAAGTTCTCAAATTTCACTGCTTTCCATAAACTGCTCATCCATTTCAGGAATTCTGGAATTTTAAATATTTCCTCATCTTTTCTTAATTTAAGCATCTCTATGAGTTTTTTCTTAAAATCAAAGACAGCTACACTGTAGCCTGTGTTAACCGATGTCATTGGTGGGGTGCCATGCCATAAGCCTGGTATGTACCAGTTATTCTTTTCCACATCATAAGATAAAACATCTGTGAATTTGCTTATGTCAGGCAGCCTTTCCATTTCAGCTGCAATCTGTGTCATGTCATTAAGTTGCTCCAGTAGTTGCTTCCTGTCTGTCATGGTTTTACCATGTGCTGATACATCAGCAACTTTCTGGTGAACACAATGGCACATAGTTTTTTTGCCAACTTCCTTCATTCGTAAGAAAGCATGAACCGCTATCTGCAAGACATCTTTCATCTCTGTGGAGTTTTCCATTGCTATGTTGATGATGGTTACATCACTAAGACCAATCACAAATGTGGCCAGTTCATTGTCATGCTCATAACTGTCTGCCAGCTCTGCAGTTGCTGGTGATTTCAAACCCTCTGTGTCAATTAAAAGGACAAAGTCACACTGTAACTCCTCCTTCAGGTCCTCACCCACAGGAAGAAACAGCATGGAGGCTCCCCGTGTGCATCGACCACTGCTGACAGCAAACTGAACTCCGATCGTGTTGAGCAGTGTTGATTTACCCGTGCTCTGAACCCCTAACACAGTCAGAACCAGCAAACGACTTTTCTGGCCAACCGTGCTGTGAAGCTCCATGAGAACAGCATTCACCCATTTTTCAGGCATATTTGATGCATCTCCATCAAGTAATTCAAGAGGAAACCCAGCCAGAAGAAGCTTTGCAGCTATCACAGGGAGCTGCTTCATTTCATTGGATATTTCAGTTGAACCATATGAAGCAGCCTCATAGATCAGACCAAGCTCTCTCATGTAATGTTCGATACCAAGCGATCCATTAAGGAGCTCCTGGTCTAACTGGGCTATGGCATCTCTGTCTTTTGGATTACACTTTCCGTATTTGTGTCGAAGTTTTGACATATCTTTGCATGATCGCATGTCCAACTTTAGTGCCATCCATCTCATAAAGAAGTTTCGTTCTGCATTGTCTGAGGTTGACAAAGCCTTTATGAAGACATCCATTGACTTTGTCATGTTATACTGGCTTTGTTTGTTCTTAATTTCATGTTTTTCCTTTTGAAGTTGAACCTTGTACGACTCCAAGCTCATATCTCCTGAATTTTGTAATCTGCATTGTTCTTTTTCGATCTGAGCCAGTCTTTTCCAATTTTCACCTTGCAGTGGAAGCTGATTCTTTTTGTAGGTTATAACCTCACGAACTCCAACATGTTTGATGACTTTCTCTGCTTTGGTTTTTGCTGACAAACAGGCTCTGCTTTGAGTTTCATCGGTGTGCAGACCTAAGTTTTGGGAAACGTCCCTCATAGACTTCATGTTTCTTGATCTTTGACACTTTCTAACACTTTCAGACATCGGCACATTCTTTATACGCGATTGGAAAGTGCTTGAAAATTTAGCCAGATTTGCATTCTGATTTCTTGTGATTATTTCTTCTTTTTGCAACTGCAATGCATCAGTTGCTTCTTGAATTGATGACTTCGTATCCTGGTTCTTATTTTTCTGACAGTTCACTACAAGATAGATGTTGAACTTCATTTTTTGTAAAGAGGCCAACAATTTCTCCTCTTCCTGTTTAATGCTTTCCAGAAACACAAAGACAGCCGTTGACACCTGAGTGAGGAAACAGAATTGTGCCTCAAAGTGCAAACGTCTCCTCTTAAATTAGCGAATGCCACTGGCTCAGGAAAGACATCAATGCTGTTGTTCCCACATGGCAGACTCCAGCATATTTCAACCATGCCATTAGAAATTTCCCTGGGAGCAGATCCTCCAATCATTTCTCGATGTGAAAAGAAGTCATGCTGTTCTTGTGACTTGGTTAGAACATGATTTAAAACTTTGGACTTGGACAAGCTGCAGTTACTTAACTTCACAAATGAGATCAGGGGAAGATTTGCATGGACAATACTGTCTTCAACAAACTCTTTCGACTCAGACATCGAGTGGGGGCACCATTCTTTCAAGATTCCTTGAAGAGCCCATGACATAAGTGTGCAGGGATTATGTGCCCTCTGAGGTAACAGAAAGGGTACTGCAAACTGGCACATTGACATTTTGAGGGCCAACTCTTGCTGGAGAATTCTGTCTGCACAAACAAAGAGAGCAGTGTAGAGGTCTAATAGATTGGGGCCACCATCATCATCGTTAGCAGCAAACAGATTTCTTCACTTTCAGCAGCTACATCTAACGTGCATCTTGAATTTGAATTAATCATCAGTAACCTTCTTAGAAAAGCCCATGGTATTGCTTGCAGTGAGTTTATCTCTCCATCAGATACACTGGCACTGTTGATCTCCAGTAAGTATCTTAGAGTAAGTTTGTGTGGGTAGTACTGTTCAAGTTCCAGTGTTCTCAAGAATGAATGAAGATCATCTGAAATGTAAAGAAAATTTTATTTTACTATCAGACCTATAAGCCAAATATGAAGAATTCAGCAAGTGACCCTCAAAAATGTATATATGTGTGTGGTCGGAAAAATGTTCATGTGTATAATTACTCAATCATTTGTAATTTCATTAATAAGCAAATTTATTCCAAGTGGCAATTTATATGTAGAAATTAGAGACTTGATTCCAAAACTAAAAACTGAGATAACGTTCACTGGCCAGGTCAGGATGACCCGAGGTGAGATGAGGGTGAAACCAGGGCAGCAGATGTTCTAAAAGTTGGAAAACAATGATGACATAATGTCTGAACCTAACGTACTGAACAGTATATAAAGAATGTGAGAACTGTTTTCACTCCTCATAAGTGAAAATAAACTGTAAACTGAAGGTTTGTTCGGAAGGAGTAAACATAAAATAAAAACAATGTTAATAATTAAAAAAAAACAAAGACTGGAATAAGTACAGCTATACAATACTGATTGTCTGCAGAACATGAAATAAGAATTGGACCAATTAAATAGGACTTGGACTTTTGAACTGGATACTAATGGTCAGTAAGTGCTTTGAAATGAGACACACACACACACACACACACACACACACACACACACACACACACACACACACACACACACACACACACACAGGTAAAAGCTTTAAAATGCTTTATACTGATACTCGAATATGCCAGAGAAGGCAGAAGTACCGAGGTTAATTTGATGTCGTTCCTGCCTGTTCCTTCATAGTTCCTTCAGTTCTGTCCAGATCAGAAAAGATGGGACACAGTTAACGCCTCCAGAATGGAATGCATTGCTACTAAGAACTATTATTACAGCAGTACTGAAGAAAGAGTTATTGAAGGTTTCCAGAGGTTTTTGAGTTTATAGGCCGGGATGTGGTGTCTGATCAAACAATGTAATTGCATTAGATGGCATAAATTAGATGCAACTCCACGATGCACATGGTCACATTTTTGCATCGCCGAGCACCATGTCACGATGTAGCTTTACACCCCTAATAATGATTATCATTAGTAAATAACAAAATATTCTTATTAGTGATACACAATATATTGACAGCCAATGTATTATTTGCAGATATATGGATTTTTCCAGTTATCATCATCGGTCTGATATTAAAATATTAGCCAAAATGAAAACCCATATTTATTACATATTTATCATTAAGAATATTACTTTGGTTTTCTTTTGACTATTATTCATCAAGCATCAGCCCTCATATAACTTTCTCACTGTAACGCGGGTGGCGAGAAACGAAAGGCGAGACGCACGCAGGTTGACAGAATGAGGATTTATTAAACGGAATACAACAAAAAGGAGACACAGCTAACGGAAAACAGGCGAGGACCGAAAACGGGTGTGAAACATAAACCAGGCCGAAGCCGAAAACGGGCACGAAACAAAAGCGGGTAGAAAACATAAACAAAGACGAAGCCGAAAACGGGTGGAAACGAAACCAAACACAGAAGTAAGAAAACAAGCGATACCTGAGATTATACAAGGCACGACGGACAAGGACGAACACGGAGGAGCACGGATGGAACGCATAGGGACGCGATAGCCAGGACGACGTGTAGGGAAGCGACATGGAGGGAGAATAATCCGCGCCTTGAGTTTCTCACGGATGCGCTTATTTAGGAAGCCCCACAGCTGAAAGCAATTGTCAATCCGATCGTCGTGGGGCTTGACAGAGCCCCCCCCCCCCTCAAAGAGTCCGAGACGGAGCTAGGACTCCCACGACGACTCTCCGGGTGCAGTCCAGTCTCAGGCGGTCTCCTAGCCGGGCGGACCCTCGGAGGGGACCGACAGCAGTCAGACGGCTGGCGAGCGGAGTCGACGACTGGATGCTGGCGAGCGGAGTCGACGACGGGAGGCTGGCGAGCGGAGTCGACGACGGGTGGCTGGCGAGCGGAGTCGACGACGGGAGGCTGGAGAGCGGAGTTGACGACGGGAGGCTGGCGAGCGAGGAAGCCGACTGGAGGCTGGTGAGCGAGGAAGCCGACAGGATGGGTCTCCCTGGAGTAGACGGTCTCTAGAAGGGTCTCCTTGAAGGAGACGGTCTCTGGAAGGGTCTCCCTGGAGGAGACGGTCTCTGGAAGGGTCTCCCTAGAGGAGACGGTCTCTGGAAGGGTCTCCCTAGAGGAGACGGTCTCTGGAAGGGTCTCCCTAGAGGAGACGGTCTCTGGAAGGGTCTCCCTGAAGGAGACGGTCTCTGGAAGGGTCACCCTGAAGGAGACGGCCTCTGGAAGGGCCTCTCTGGAGCTGATGGCCTCTGGAAGGGCCTCTCTGGAGCTGACGGCCTCTGGCGAAGCCTCTGAAGGTCGGGCGGCCTCTGGCGAAGCCTCTGAAAAACGGGTGGCCTCTGGCGAAGCCTCTGAAGGACGGGCGGCCTCTGGCGTAGCCTCTGAAGGTCGGGCGGCCTCTGGCGAAGCCTCTGAAGGTCGGGCGGCCTCTGGCGAAGCCTCTGAAGGTCGGGCGGCCTCTGGCGAAGCCTCTGAAGGTCGGGCGGCCTCTGGCGAAGCCTCTGAAGG
>JAJAGP010004966.1:0-40217 GCA_025084515.1 Ancistrus triradiatus | reverse complement strand
ATCCGCCGGTACGAGAATAAAATGATTAAGATGTTGTAAAAACCTACTATATATACGATTATATAAGATACAGATGCGATCGGGAATTAAAATATATCAAAGGTAAAAGCTGCTAGCAGCTACGAAACGGCGTCCTGTGTTCAACCGCAGATCAGTCTGGGTTGCCAGATCCTCGCAATTCTCCGCGTCAGTTCTCTCCAAATTATTTCTTAGGTGTTTCTCCTTTTTTCTCCTAAGAGGGGTTTAGGAGAAATAAATCAGAAATAGGTAAGCCTTTGTTGAGACAAAATTAAGAACTTATCTATTTCTCCTGAGACAGAAAAGACGATCTTAAGAAATACTTTTTTCCTTTGGGTTGACTTGACTAGCCTAAACTGAAGAGGGGTGATCTCTGATCCCTCAGAAAGAAGAAAGAGAGAAAGAAAAGAAAGGTAAAGAAAGAGAAAGGAAGGATATTATTATTAATAATAATAATAATAATAAGAAGAAGAAGAAGAAGAAGAAGAAGAAGAAGAATAGAATTTTATATCTTAGCGCCATTCCACAAACTCAAGGCGCTTTACAAATAAAAACAATATGACAAAAAGTCAATAAAACATACATACAATAACAAAACATATAATAAATAAATAGAAAAGTGTTACAAACCAATTCCAAACATCTATGTTTTTACGACAAGTCAAGTCAGATTTATTTATATAGCCATTTTTAAAATAGAGCATTGTCTCAAAGTAACTTCACAATTTTAGATTATCTCCTAACAACTACGTCCAAACCCAAATTGAGCAAGCCTAGAGCGACAGTGGAAAGGAAAAACTCCCTAAGTGTTATGAGGAAAAAACATTGGGACAACCAAGACTCAAAAAGGGACCCAACCTCCTTGGGCGGCATAGATGATAAATCTAAGAATGAAACTAATTTATCTAAACTAATAAGTCATGGAGTCATAGTTCAAGTAAAATGTAAAGTATACACATCGGCATTTAAGTGCTTCTTAAAATCTGGAAGTGACGTGCAGGTACGAAGGTACAATAGGATTGAATTCCAGTCCCACAATGCTAAATGCCCTGTCTCCAGAGTCGGGGAGAGAAGTGCGCAGTCGGTTAATGTTTTTTTAAGTGGACAAAGGCAGTTTTAGTGATACGGCCAATATGGGCATCTGTGATGGTCCGGCAATGAACAAACAAAGAACACGAGGGTGTGTTCCAGCTGTAAGTATAAAAGATGCTATTTATTAAAGCTTAATCCCATTTGAAGTCCAAACAATCCAAAACCCAAAATGATGAAGAAAAAAAAAACCATAACCATCATATGCAAACGCTAGTTACATTAACTGTCCATAAATTAATCTTTCCAAACTTTACTCTTTCCAACCCCAATAATACTCAATCATGGCTTCCCTGCCCCTTGCTACAAGAGAGGCTTATATAGAACCCAACAGGAAGTGTGATGACGTCATTGCAAGTCCAGGCTTCTTTAAAACAGGTGTAATAGCAGCAAGCTTTAGAATCGGAGGAACAAGACCAGAGCTTAAGGAGGAATTTATGATGTTGGTAATAAGAGGACACAGAGAGTTGAGACATGTTTTTACTAGAGGAGTAGGCAGAGGATCAAGAATACAGGTAGTTGATCTTGAACCCTTAATAAGCCCCATAACAGTTCTCTCATCGGTAGGGTAAAAAGCAGATAAGCAATTTTTACCAAGAATTTGTGAATCTGGGAAGAGAGAGCATTTGACAGGCTGAAATGCAGCACAGAGGTTCTTAACAAGGAAAAATACAATAAATTACTACAGAGGGCTGATGAAGGACTTAATGGAAAGGTATTTGCAGGCTGAAGCAATTTGTTAATTGTGGAGAATAAAGCCTTTGAATTACCCTGACAATTAAGGATGTTATTAAGGATGTTATAATAGCAGTAAATTCATCCAAACGTGCTTTATTTAGGAGCAGAAGCGTTCCTTGTTGGAGTATGAGTTTAATATTGACTTTTTAATTTTTATTAATCCCCACGCTGCTCTGGGTGTTTATCCTGACCCCCCACGCTCTGAACCTGAATAATGCATGGAGAATAAAAGAAATCCCTCACCATACAGCTGCCAACAACTCATGTATAAAGACATCTGCAAATCTGAGAACCAATTAGTGCGCTTGTCCACGAATATATTAGCATATCAATAAACCTGATCAGATATAAACATATGCTTCTCCATATTTATGAGATCATCACATGCATGACCAAACCGCTCACGGATGCAGAGCAAACTTTGCTTATTTATTTTTATTTTTTTTTTCTAATATAATGAAAAAACATTGTTGATAAAACAATTCAGATTATGTATTCGGTGTGTTATTGCTGTAAGATTTTAGATCAGGATTTGGGAGATAAACCACAGATGATTGTTTAATGATAATGTCAGAGTTTAGTGGACAATCACAAAAAGGAAACAAGGATTGTGTTCAGACCAATTAGTATTTAACTTTTTTATTGAAGAAATGAAAACGAAAGAAAGAAAGAAAGAAAGGCAGGAAAGAAAGGCAGGAAAGAAGAAAGAAATAATACTAATCTAATCTTAAAGACAAAAGACAGGAAGAAAGATAGAAGGAAAGAAAGAAAGAATGAAAGAAAGAAAGTAAGAAAAGATGTGTTTCTTTTCTTGTTCTGTTTGATTTAAGTGCAGCATTTGACACCAAAGGTCATAATGTTTTACTGAACAGACTAAAAAATACTGTAGGTATTAAGGGATTGACACTCTCTTGGTTTAAATCGTACATGACCGACCGGTACCAGTAAGCTCTAATATACACTCTAAGCTCTCAAAATTGTAGTACGGTGTGCCTAAGGAGTCTGTGCTAGGCCTAATTTTATTCTCTCTGTACTTGCTGCCACTAGGCTCAGTTATTCGTAAACATGGCATTAGTTTCCACTGCTATGCAGATGATAAACAGATTAACATATCAGCCAAACCTAATGACAGCCTTACAATCAACAAAATTGAGGACTGTGTAAAGGAAATAAAAGATATGATGTCATTTAATTTTCTCTTACTTAACTCAGATAAAACTGATGTTCTATTAGTGGGACTCAAGGCTGTGAGAGACAGGTTGGCTATATCTATCCTAAATCTAGATGGCTTTTTAGTATTTCCCAGTCTGCCGGAAAAAAACAAAAAAAAAACAAAAAAAAACTTAGTTGTCATATTTGATTCATATCTCTCCTTTGATGCGCACATTAGCAGCATCACTCTAATTGCTTTCTTTCAATTACGTAATATTGCTAAACTTAGGAATATTCTCTCTTTTAATGATGCAGAGAAACTGGTTCATGAGTTTATAACCTATACGGTTGGATTACTGTAACGCCTTACTTACTGGATGTTCTAGTAAATCTATAAATAACACACAGTAACAGACACAGTTTCAATAGCGTGGGTTCTGGGTGACGGTGCATGGCTACCAGCAGACAGTTGGTTAAGCCGGTCTGTCTGCTGCCTGACCCCTGCTCTGGATAGTCAGCCCCTAACCAATCGGGCCATAAGACTATGGGCAATGTTGCAGGAGATTGAGAGCAGCACCCTCCCGAGTGGGATGGACACCGTCCCATCCTAAAAGGTCAGGCTTACCCTCAAAGGCTGTCCAGTTGTCTATAAAGCCCACGTTGTTTTCAGAGCACCACTTGGACAGCCAGCAGTTCAGCAACCATAACCTGCTGTAGGTTTGGTCACCTCGCCGCATTGAGCCAGAGCACACTACAGCATCGGACATCGCCTTCGCCACGCTAACCACCTCTACAAAATTAGCCTTAGTAACCTCTGACTGATGAAGCGTATATCATTAACCCGACATGACTAACTATCCTAGAGAATCTGCGGCTCTCGAGTTCACTAAGACTCGTTACAACGTCAGGCACTCTGGCTCCGGGGATACAGAGAACTCTAGCTGCTGGTGTCCCTAAAGGGGTAGCAAGTTTCACGTGTCGTAAAATAGTCACCTATGACCAGAGCTCTTTCAACAGGCTGCTCAGTGGGTGTTTCACTGAGGAGGGCAAACCTGTTGGACACGTGAACAGGTAAAGAGTGGTGCTCTCGTGGACTAGCCTTACGACTACGTCGCCGAACCGTCATCCACTTGCCCTGCTGCGAGGACTCCACCAGGGCTCTAACTTCACCTGTGGCATCCAGATCTGCTAAGCTAGGAGCTGAGCTAGCTTCTCTAATGTCTGGATGCGCGCCTCTAAAACTACAATCTTCTCCGTCAGACTGGCTACAAGCCTACACCTATCACAAGTAAAATTTACACTACTGACGAAGGAAGAATAGCTAAACATGCCACACTCGGCACAGGGAACAAGCACAGCAGAAGCCATGTTAGTACAATTAATGAATTAAAGGTACTTAGCTTCGGGTGGTGTTGTGGGGTGCCCAGTGAAGATCTGGTTTAGCTGCAGCCGATGGTATAATGCAATGCTCGATTAAAGCGTTAGTACAAGTTAAGTCAACACAAAACGTCACAAAAAACTAAGTCTCAGAAAGAAAGTGGGAAAAGACTGTAAAAAGTTATAAAAACACACACTACTGCAAAAAAAGACGCAACTCTGGTTATTAGCTAATGGCTAACTACTGCGAACACAAGCGTGTAAAGTTACTAAATAACGATTAGCGCCAAAAAAATATAATTCGTCGGTACGAGAATAAAATGATTAAGATGTTGTAAAAACCTACTATATATACGATTATATATCATACAGATGCGATCGGGAATGAAAATATATCAAATGTAATAAGCTGCTAGCAGCTACGAAACAGCGTGCGTCCTGTGTGCAATAGGCGAGAATGAGTCTGAGTTGCCAGATCCTCGCAATCTTCACGTCAGTGCTCAGCGTTCTCTCAGCATTCTCTCAGCGTTCTCATGGCATACTATCCTGAGACAGCCTTGATGGCATACGTTCCAGAGCAGTGATTGTGATTGTTTTTTTTTATTACAGATGCACCATTCATGCATTCAGTCTGTTTACATTTACATTTACATTTACAGCATTTAGCAGACGCCCTTATCCAGAGCGACTTACAATTGGTACAATCTTACAATCTTACGCCCTTATCCAGAGCGACTTACAATTGGTACAATCTTACAGTCCAAGCAGTCGCAGTCTTGCTCAAGGCAGCTTGGCAGAGGTGGGATTTGAACCCTGGACCTTCTGGTCCATAGTCCAGTACCTTATCCGCTAGGCTACCACAGTCCTAGGCTACCTCGGTCTGTTCCATCTACTCCTAGAAACTCAAGCTGACAAAAACTATTTCACTGTCCACATGTTTGGTTTAGATATCGTCAATATTCAGTGACTTACCAAAACCACTGTACATTGAATAATTTGAATAAATTTTATTGTTTTGATGTCAAGACAATAATAGTAATACTTTATCCTAAATCTAGATGGCTGTCCAGTATTGCCCCGTCCGTCTGTAAAAAACTTAGGGGTCACATTTGATCAGATCTCTCCTTTGATGCACACATTAGCAGCATCACTCGAATTGCTTTCTTTCAATTACGTAATATTGCTAAACTTAGAAATATCCTCTCTTTTAACGATGCAGAGAAACTTGTTTCGTCTTACTTACTGGATGCTCTAGTAAATCTATAAATAAACGTCAGTTAGTTCAGAATGCAGCCGCCCAAGTGCTAACTCGAACTAGAAAATTTGTTCATATCACTCCTGTTCTATCATCACTGCACTGGTTACCAGTCAAATTCCGCATTTTATTGATTACAAAATACATCTTATCACTTATAAAGCTCTACATGGCCTGGCCCCACATTATCTGAGTCAGTTTTACAGTCCAACTCGTCTACTTCGTTCACAGGGTACAGGACTTCTTTTAGTTCCTAGAATTAAAAAAGTCACAGCAGGGGGAAAGGCTTTCTCATACATGGCCCCCCAACTATAGAATAAACTTCTCACTTTTGTTCGAGACTCAGACACTCTCCAAATTTTAAGTCTAGGCTAAAGACATACCTATTTGCGCAGGCTTTTGACTAGATTTAGACCAGGATGCATGGCTTGGGTCACTGGGGCCAGAGTCTGGAGTCATGTCTGGCCTGCCTGCCTTGTCCGTTAGCCGGGAGTGTCGAGTGGGTGGTCTGGCTGAACTGGGCTTCGGTCCTCGTGATCTTGACTCATGCATTCTTGCTTTAGATTAAGGGCAGAGCTGAGGGTTCATAGTCAAAGAGTCTTATGGTGATCAGAGACGTTGGGGCTTTGCCTTCTTCTGCCGCTCGTGGGTTGCCAATGTCTGATGTGATCCCTCTTGTGTGTTCCTACCAGTTCTCCCCTCTTTCTTTCTAGCTTTTCTAGGCTAGGCTGCGAATGCTTGCCGGGGTCTCATGCTACACTTGGCATCAGTGATGACATGGCATCATGGTTGTTAATAAAGAACACCTGTGGCTCTTATCAATAACTAATTACCTTTTCTGTCTGTTTGCTCTCGAGCTGTGTTCCGGCAGTTCCGGCCCCACACATGGATGTTCATCTGCTATGGAGCTGCTCCACTTGTGCATAATTCACATTTTATCGACCATGACTACCATGACCTGTAGTTTCGCTCTTATATTATCATCATATACCCGGGCCACTTAATGTCGATGTGCATACTCACTTTCTATTCAAACTTTGACTCCATGACTTTTAGTTCGCTCTAAGATTTATCATCTGACGCCGCCCAAGGAGTTGGGTCCCTTTTTGAGTCTTGGTCCTCCAATTTTCTTCCTAGTTCTAACTGAGTTTTTCCTTGCCCACTGTCGCCTAGCCTTGCTCAATTTGGCATTGGACGTAGGTTATGAGGAGATTATCTAAACTTGTAAATTGCTTTGAGACAATTCTCCATTGAAAAAAGCGGGCTAAATAAATGAATCTGACTGACTTGACTTGACTTTAGGCTATGTATTTTAAAAATATGATCATCTTGTTACGGTTCACCATATTAAAAAACAGCAAACCATGAAAACAAAAGAAAAAAGGGTTTTAGGACCCAATCGCAGTTAGCTCCAGATGGAATTGATGAACCAAAATGTAAAACAAATAATAGAAACTAAATATACAATAAAAGAAAGTAAATAAAAAAACAACGAAAACAGGTTCAGTTGCTGAGGATCGAACCCCGGGCAGACGCATGGGTTAATGCTGTGTAAGCCCAACACACCACTCAGCCACTGAAGAAAAAGAACAGAAATAACCCAAAAAAGGTAAATGAGCTTCTATGTGTCAGGCGGAGAAACTCTAGCCCACACACACATAGAAGCTCAGACTTGCTCTTGAGAGAGCGAGAAGGGAGGGGGGTTGACTTCACCCAGTGCGAGCGGGCTCTAAGAGGGAGCCACCCTGCCAGGAGCATGTACACCATGAGTAGTGCTACTTGCCAGGACGTGCAGGCCCAGAATAGTGCTCAGTGTCCGAGGGCGAAGAGGAAAACAAAAACAATAGTGATCACTCAAAGGTGATTGCTAGAAACATGTAAAAAAAAGATAAACGCAGCAGTGTAGATATACATCCCTACACTAGTGTTTAATCCCTAGCTTACCTTTGGTCTTCTGAGCAGTACGTGACAAATCTCCTAAAACAAGACAGGTCTACCTGTAAGCCTAACAGGTCCGGACAATAATACCACCTGTAGCGACAAGGCAGCAAAGTCAGTCCAATGGAGCGACACCTGCCAAGCTCAGAGATACTCTTACATATCTGAGGTGGCAGGCATTTCCCATTTCCGCAATCATGCAGCTTACCAATGTAGCAAACTAAGACTACACTTTAATTGGATTAATTTTTAATTAAACTTTATTAATTAAAATATATATTAATTAATTAAGAAATACGAGGCACCACCAAATCCATTAATGATAAATATAAATAATTCACTTGCCGATCTGGAAACCAGGAAAAAGAAACAACAAACTTGATCAGTCTAGTTCTGAATAGTGAATTCCAAGTAGTTTTCTCGACCTTTGAATGAATGAATGAGCTCTCAAACCAGGCGGCAAATTCAAAAGGTTTTATAAACAAAGTTTATTAACTACAAACAAGGCAAATACCAACAGATTATCTAAGGTAATAATGAGTGTATCACAGAGTTAAAATCATAAAATGACGATGAACATGTATATATCACAGTATGGAGAACAGGGAATAATGGCAAGCGTACACCTTACAGTAATAAAATCGGAAACCAAGATGACTCTATGTAACTTATCGGTCGCGCAATAATTACTAACGTTGCAATGCTACTGGTAACCTTAATTACATTGAATGTGGATAGTGTGTTAAAAATTATTTAGGCATGAATAAGTCTATGTTGAAGCGTGGTTTTAGCTTCACGACGCAAAGTACGAAAAATCAGGGACCCAGAACAGCCACAACAGTGGTACTTGCCAATTGCTTTGTGGAGGCTCACGCGAAGAAGATGGAACGGAACCGGGCCTCTGCCTTTTGTCCGACGTCACACATGGAACTGAAGCGGTAAAAATCTTCAGATTCTGATGCTCCTGTTTGGTGGACTGTAAGATCTTGGCTATAGGCCTCCGGTCCATGTCTTCGGTCCGTGTCTTCGGTCCGTGTCTTCGGTCCGTGTCTTCGGTCCGTGGGACCACAGATGGGTTGAGGGCCTCGCTCCAGTTTGACTTTTTCCCAGCTGTTGGTGATCAGGTTCCTTGACCTCGACTTGCGGGCGTGTGACTCGGATTCTATCTTGGCCACAGATAAAGGTGGAGTCGAGCACGTTCTAGCACCACGAGCTTCAACAAAACTTGAAAAACTTGTATGGTACAAAAAATGGTCGAGCTTAGAGTCTGGTTGGTCTTTTAACTATCTTCTAGTTCAGCGATACCGAACTACTTAAGACTGCTGTATACAGGAAACTTTAAAGTAAAATGCGAAAACTTGAGTAAAATGAATAATCAAAAAAGTTACAAAAAGGAAAAATTAAAAAAGACAAAAGATAGACTTAAAGAACATAAAGACACAAGACTTGAAACACAAAACTTGAAGCTATCTTACCACGTGGTCGTCCCGCGTTGCCTTTTGAATGTTTCAGCTCGGGGGGCAGCTGGAGGCGGGACATAAGGAGTTGCCCTTACTTAGCCAATGAGAAGCTGACTCCTCAGTAAAGCTCTCCTATCGCCGTTGCCTTATTTCACCATAAACCACAGACGTCTAACTTGGTTTAAATAATATTCCTACGTATCTAAAAGAGATTGAAAAGTATCACACAATAACCAAAAATCCTCAAAGTTACAAGTTTAGATGCAGACTTCGTTGTAAGGTTCAGATGATCAAAAGCACCTTGAATTGATAACCTAGAACATCGTTAAAGCATTCTAACTACAGCACAGGCATTTACTATACTTTTAACTAAACAATACTATGATTAATACAAGCTGTAGGAAACGGTACATTGGCAAAACGGTTATTCTATATATCATACTAAACGGTACCACTAATATCACACAAAAGAGAATTATACTAAGCCATCAATCCAGTAGATAGTAAGGATAACATACATTCAGTAAATACAGACGTATGATCTATAATGGTGGTGTGGAATATAAAAGAAATATCCTTGATCCTTGTTTGGACTTTTTCCAGATCCAAATATTATTTGTTATGTATTAAAAGTTCGATGAAGATATCTGTTCCCAAAAGAGTTGAATACAAGTCAAAGTTTTGTCTCTTTAGAACAAGAGCTGAGTTCTTTGGTTTTTTTAATAGGGAAGGCGATAGTTTCTTGACTGTTTGTTGATGTCGTAAATCTCCAGGGGTGTCTTTCTGGCACCAGGCTTGGGTGATAAGGTTTGCAAGAGAGGCTGTGATGACAGAGTTCAACTATGGGGAAAGAAAGTCGTTAATTTTTGCAAAAGTCAGAAGACAATTAAGAAAGCTTGGTGGCCTTGAAACGTTGAAACCCCCCATTCAAAATTAGCACATGGGCTTAGTTTATGATTGGAGATGTCAAAGAAGGTAAAGAGAGGGAGATCAGCGATCACGCTACACCAATGTGCATGTGCGATCACGCTGTTATGATCCTGGTGATGTAAACTGAACGGACGCTGTCCCCTAGCATTGGTTAGAAGGTAGGACCCTGACAGTACCCCCCCAGATGCTCACCCCAGAGTGCATCCATCAAGCTTGAGGACGTACTGAACGCACTTAGGACGCACCTTCATATGAGGGCTAAATAGGAGGGTAGGGAACGATGAGTCCTGAACAGGACTCAATTTAATCGGCTTGAGCTCAGGAGCTACGAGTGACAGCTCAGGGGCAGAGCTTGGTACAGGTGGCTCAGAAGCGGGGCTCGGCACTGGTGGCTCAGGTATGGAGCTAACATGTCAAGGTGCATGGCATGCTCATGTACGGAGCTGGGCGGCACTAACTTCTCAGGTACTCAGGTACTGTGCTACAGGACGTGGCGTGCTCAGGTACGGAGCATGGCGGTGTTAACTGCTTAGGTATGGAGCTAACATCCTCAGGTAAGATGCACAGCATGCTCAGGTGCAAAGCTGGGTGGTGCAAACTGCTCATGTATGGAACTAAAGGGTGCGGTGTGCTCAGATACAGAGCTGGGTGGCACTAACTGCTCAAGTACAGAGCTAAGGGGCGCGGCGTGCTCAGGTACAGAATGTTTTGGCCAGGATGGAAATGACGGATTGCAGGTAAGACCCACCCTCTCCCTAGCCCACCCTTTAAGGCAGGCTTGAACACGTATGGCCAGTTCGAACAGATCAACAATGGAAATGGGTGATGGGTAGAAGAGAAGTTCAATCTCTGGTGCATGACCGGCAGCTCATTAAAGCCACTCTCGTCAGCTATGGCACGGAACTCAGTCACATTCTCGACTACCTCCCTTGAGCCTTGAAAAATGTCAAAGATGCTGGGCAGCTCCAGGGCAAGCATGAGGGGCTGGGGGTCCAAGTAAGCAGTGGACACAAAGAGATTTACCTGAAACCCAGGACCCTAACACATCTGATCATCAGTTTTACCTGTTTAGTTTTATTATCTCCATATCTCAGTATTGTTAAAATAAAGATCATGAAGAAAATAAAGATGTCCAGATGGTTAAATATGTTAAAAAAGCAAAGGTATTTTATTGGGTGTTCTATATTTTATCATGAGAGTTACAAGTTTTTTTCAGGTTTTGACTTATTTAAAGCCAAACATCATAAATGACTTCTGTTAGCAATTGCTTGTATATTTGGCAGATCTGAATAACATTATCCACTGATATTTCTTCTTTGAGTCCCGTTAAATTAAATTTATAATTATCTTATCATTCTCTTCTCTTAAATAAAACTTATTGCAAAAAAAGCGAAAATAATATAGGAACAGTGTTCATATTATTATGGATCACTCCCCAGATTTCCCTGTGTGAATTAGTAATACATATTAAATAAACATTTATCTGATTAAGGAGCAGTTAATATAATCTCTATACATTAAATATTTTGAGTCTTAGGGTTTTGTTTCTGATTAAATTGATTGTGCACGGCTGAACGAGTCCTAAGGGATGGGTCCTGTGGGGTATCTTTAGGCATGCTGCCAGTGCAGTCTGTGCCTGGTGGCACAAAAGGCAGGATGCTCCAGGCTTGTTACGCCTGGGTGGGAAGGAGGGTCCCTCAGATTATCTACAGGGAAAATCTTTAGGGGTGGATTCAGATCATCAATTATTTTTCTGAAAAAAAAAGAACGTTGCTGTAATGATTTGAACTTACAGAGCTTGTTTACATGTTCTTTCATTACAAAAATGTTACAGTTCACAATAAAAAATAAAATAAATAAATAAAAATAAGACAGGCAAACCGTGAAGACAAAAATAAAAAGTTTTAGGACCCAATCGCAGTTAGCTCCAGATGGATATTGTGAAACAAAAAAAAAAAAAAAAAAAAAAGAATAACAGACCTGAGTGGGACCTGAGCCTCGACCCCCAGATCTCTAGTGTTAGAAGGGAACGTAATCTAGGCTTGCCACTCAGACGGACACTAAGACCCTGGGGAAAAAGGAGGAGAAGAACGGCAAACACAGGCGCCACCCACAGAAGACTCAAACAGAGGACGCGCTACTCATAAGAGTTGATAATAAACAGAGGGGTGAAAGAAAATGGAGGAACTTACTCCCCACATGAACAGTCAAGTAAAGTCAAGTCAGATTTATTTATATAGCGCATTTTACAATGGAGCATTGTCTCAAAGCTACAAGTTTAGATTATCTCCTAATATCTACATCCAATCCCAAATTGAGCAAGCCTAGGGCGACAGTGGTAAGGAAAAACTCCCCAAGTGTTATGAGGAAGAAACCGTGGGAAGACCAAGACTCAAAAAGGAACCCATCCTGCTTTGGTGGTGTAGATGATAAATTTCAGAATGAAACTAAGGTCATGGAGGGATAGTTCAAATAAAATGTAAAATATGCACATTGGCATTAAGTAGTTATTAATTTTAGGAACTAAAAGAAGTCCTGCACCCTGCGAACGAAGTAGACGAGTTGGATTGTAAAACTCTAAGAGTTCACTCAGATAATGTGGGGCCAGGCCATGTAGAGCTTTATAAGTTATAAGAAGAATTTTGTAATCAATGCGGAATTTGACTGGTAACCAGTGCAGTGGGTGATACACAGGAGTGATAGGATCCCATTTCTAGTTCGAGTTCGCACTCAGGCGCTTAATTCCTGAACTAAGTGAAGTTTATTTTATAGATTTACTAGAAGCATTCCAGTAAGTAAGGCGTTCCAGTAATCCAACCTTGAGGTTATAAACGCATGAGCAAGTTTTTTCCCGCATCATTAAAAGAAGAAATTTTCCTAAGTTTAGCGATATTACGTAATTGAAAAAAGCAATCGAGTGATGCTGCTTAATGTGGCGCATCAAAGAAAGATTCTAATCAAATGTGACCCCTAAGTTTTTAAGATGACGGGGCAATACTGGACAGCCATCTAGATTTTAGGATAATGTAGCTAACCTGTCTCTCACAGCCTTGGGTCCCACTAATAGAACCCAGTTTTATCTGAGTTAAGTATAAAAATTTAAATACATCCAATCTTTATTTCCTTTACAACGTCCTCGATTTTTTGATTGTAAGGCTGTCATTAGGTTTTGGCTGTAGTACAGCTGTGTATCATCTGCATAGTCATTGGAAATTAATGCCAATGTTTACGAATAACTGAGCCTAGTGGCACATGTACAGAGAGAATAAAAGCAGCCAAGCACTGAGACCACCCCTGAGGCACGCCATAACTTCCCTTTTGAGAGCTTAGATCTTAGATTATTTATATAACAAACTGGTACCCACCCCACCTCGGTCCAGTTAAGTAGGATTTAAACCAGAAGTGCTGATCCCTAATACGTACAGTATTTTCCTAGTCCTGTTCCGTAAACATCCTGATCTATACTGTCAAAATGCTGCCACTTAAATCTAACAAGCAAGAAAAAAGAAACACATCCCCCTTATCTGAGGACATTAACCAAGTCATTAAGTACCCTAGTATGCTGTTCAGTACATGATGGGGCCTGAAGCCAGACTGAAATGTTTTCATACATTTTCTTCCTTTGGAGATGACTACAGAGTGCTGATAAGACGGCTTTTTCTAAGATTTGGACAGAAACACAGTCAGATTTGAAATTGGTCTAATTAGATATCACACAATGGTCAAGATTGGCTTTTTATCAGTGGTTTTGATAACGGCAGACCTTAAATGATTTGGGCACATAACCTAAGTAAGGGATTAATTAAAATACTAACACTACTCTATAACACTAGGTAATACTTGTTTTTTGAGTAGACATGTATGATTGGATCTAACAAACATGTTGATGACTTAGACGAGCTGATCAAGTGGCGGGGGGGAATAGTTCAGTATTAGTAATCGGGGTAAAAGATTCTAATCTTGATTTACGGCGAATTGAACAGATGTCTTCCACTAGTGCTGCATCTGGAAGGTTGCTGAACTTTGGTTGAAGTGATGGCATGAGTTTTTACGCCTAATGTTTTCTTGTTATCATTAAAGAAAGTCATGAAATCATTACTGTTAAAATTACACAGAATGGAGAGTCACTTTCTGTGGGGTTTTTTTGTAATTTGGAGACTGTCTTAAGAGAATCTTTGGATTATTCTTATTTTTCTCTATGATTGAAGAGAATGTTTGCAGCTTTAGCTTAGTTGAGGCATGCTTATACTCTGCCATGCTGTCCCTCCATCATCTTTAAACACCTCCAATTTACTAGGTCTCCACTTGCGCTCATAAATGCGTGTTTCTTTGCTTTAAGGTTACGGGTGTGGTCCATTATACCATGGGTGCTTGCCTTTTTTCCCATATACTTGAGCCTAGCAGGGCAGTCGTGTCCAGGTTGAGCGAAGCACACATTCTAACTAATTGCTCATGTACACACTCAAGATGATTGATCCATAGGGTATTAAATTTCAAAGTCTGTAGGTTTTTAATAAAACGCAGCGGAGTAGCAGATGTGATATGGCGCTTTGGTGTGATAACGAGGCAGAAGGATTTTTATTTATTTAGAGATTCATACTAAAGAAGTCGATCCTGAATCGAATCACGTTGCGGGAAAACCTCAAAGGTTATCTATATTTATATCAAATGTTGATATTAGATCTAAAGTATGATTACAACGTGGGTTGGGTCCCATCACATTTCTGAGTGATACCCAATGGATTCTAAGATGACTCAAAAGCAATTTTAAGTGGATCCTGCTCATTGTCAAAGTGGAATATTGAATCCCTACAATTAAAGCCTTATCTGTTGACAGTAGTAAGCAGGAAAGAAAGTTAGCAAATTCCTGAAGAAATTCTGAATAGGGACCAGGAGGGCGGTAAATAGTGATAAGCTGAAAAGAGTGTGGTTTTGACTTCCATAATGATGGATCAGTCACATTAAGAATCAGTATTTCAAAAGAATTAGCCTTGTATTGGGATTTAGCTGTAACACCTAACTCTTTGTCAAAAAAATGTAGCTATGCCTCCCCCCTACCATTAGGACGAGGGCAACTAGCATGACTGTATCCAGGAGGTGAGGCTTCATTTAAGGCTAAATATTCATCAGGTCTAATCCAAGTTTCAGTGAGACAGAGAGCGTGTAAGTGTTTATCAGTGATCATTTCATTTACAATCACTGCTTTGTTTGTAAGTGATCTAATGTTAAGTAATCCTAGCTTTAGTCTAATGTTGTTATTTCTTTGGCAGCTATCTGTGTTTATACTAATGAGGTTATTAAAACAGACTTTTTGAGAGCGTTTACGTTTAGGGCAGATGTGGCTAACAGACACAGTTTCAATAATGTGAGTTCTGGGTGACGGTGCATGGCTACCAACAAACAGTTGGTTAAGCCGGTCTGTCTGCTGCCTGACCCCTGCTCTGGATAGTCAGCCCCTAACCAATCGGGCCATAAGACTATGGGCAATGTTGCAGGAGATGAGAGCAGCACCCTCCTGAGTGGGATGGACACCGTCCCATCCTAAAAGGCCAGGCTTACCCTCAAAGGCTGTCCAGTTGTCTATATAGCCCACATTGTTTTCATAGCACCACTTGGACAGCCAACAGTTCAGCGACCATAACCTGCTGTAGGCTTTGTCACTTCGCCGCATTGGGATGGGGCCAGAGCACACTACAGCATCGGACATCGCCTTCGCAAATCTAACCACCTCTACAAAATTAGCCTTAGTAACCTCTAACTGACGAAGGCGTATATCATTAGCCCCTACATGAATAACTATCCTAGAGAATCTGCGGCTCTCGAGTTCACTAAGACTCGTTACAATGTCCGGCACCCTGGCTCCGGGGATACAGAGAACTCTAGCTGCTGGTGTCCCTAAAGGGGTAGCAAGTTTCACGTGTCATAAAATAGAGTCACCTATGACCAGAGCTCTTTCAACAGGCTGCTCAGTGGGTGTTTCACTGAGGAGGGCAAACCTGTTGGACATGTGAACAGGTAAAGAGTGGTGCTCTTGTGGACTAGCCTTACGACTACATCGCCGAACCGTCACCCACTTGCCCTGCTGCGAGGACTCTCCCGGGGCTCTAACTTCACCTGTGGCATCCAGATCTGCTAAGCTAGGAGCTGAGCTAGCTAGCTGAGCTAGCCTTCTCTAATGTCTGGATGCGCGCATCTAACACTACAATCTTCTCCGTCAGACTGGCTACAAGCCTACACCTATCACAAGTAAAATTTACACTAATGACAGAGGAAGAATAGCTAAACATGCCACACTCGGCACAGAGAACAAGCACAGCAGAAGCCATGTTAGTACAATTAATTAAAGGTACTTAGCTTCGGGTGGTGTTGTGGGTGCCGAGTGAAGATCTGGTTCAGCTGCAGCCGATGGTCCAATGCAATGCTCGATTAAAGCGTTAATACAAGTTAATACAAAACGTCACAAAAAACTAAGTCTTAGAAAGAAGGTGGGAAAAGACTGTGAAAAAGTTATAAAAACACACACTACTGTGAAAGAAGACGCAACTCTGGTAATTACCTAATGGCTACAAACACAAGCCGGTATACCTGTAAAGTTACTAAATAACGATTAGCGGCAAAAAAATATAATCCGCCGGTACGAGAATAAAATAATTAAGATGTTGTAAAAACCTACTATATATACGATTATATATGATACAGATGCGATCGGGATTAAAATATATCAAAGGCAAATAAGCCTGCTAGCAAGCTACGAAACGGCGTCCTGTGGTGCAACCGCGATACAGTCTGGTTGCCAGATCCTCGCAATCCCCCTCCCGTCTGATGTGTACAGCTGTGTATCATCTGCATAGTCGCGTGGAACTAAATGCCATGTTGTCGAATAACTGAGCCTAGTTGGCAGAATGTACAGAAGAACAAAAGCAGGCCAATCACTAACCCCTGAGGCACACCATAACTTCACTTTTGGAGGGCTTAGACCTTAGATATTTATGAACAAACTGGTACCCGGTCAGTTTAAGTAGGAGATAAACCAAGAAAGTGCCAATTCCCTTAATGCCCACATTCTTATTTTATGGTCTGTTTAGTAAAAACTTGTGATCTTAAGTTGTCAAAGCGCACTTAATCTAACGAACAAGAAAAGAAACACATCTCTATTGAGGACATCAACAAGTCAATTTAGTACCCAAATTAAATGCTGTTTTTTCATACTATGATTGGGCCCTGAAGCCAGACTGAAAGGTTTTCATAAATTTCACATTCCTTTTGGATGTAACTGCAGAGGCTGCTGATAGATGCTTTTTCTAAGATTTTGAACAGAAAGGGTAGAAAATACTAAATACTAAAGATAGTGATCTGAATCGAATCACTTTGCGGGAAAACATCAAGGTTATCTATATTGATACCAAATGTTTATATTAGATCTAAAGTATGGTTACGTGGTGGTTTGGACCATACAATCTGAAGGTGATACCCATGGATTCTAAGATGGACTCGAACGCAATTTTAAGTAGATCCTGCTCAGTGTAAAAATAAATATTAAAATCACCTACAATTAAAGCCTCATCTGTTGACAGTACTAAGCAGGAAAGAAAGTTAGCAAATTCCTGAAGAAATTCTGAATAGGGACCTGGAGGGTGGTAAATAGTGATAAGCTGAAAAGAGTGTGGTTTTGACTTCCATAACGATGGATCAGTTACATTAAGAATCAGTATTTCAAACGAATTAGCCTTGTAATGGGATTTAGATTTAACACCTAACTCTTTGTCAAAAATTGTGGCTACGCCTCCCCCTCGACCATTAGGAGGTGTATCCCTCGACTGTATCCAGAAGGTGAGGCTTCATTTAAGGCTAAATATTCATTAGGTCTAATCCAAGATTCAGTGAGACAGAGAGCGTGGAAGCGTTTATCAGTGATCATTTCATTTACAATCACTGCTTTGTTTTTAAGGGATCTAATGTTAAGTAATCCTTGCTTTAGTCTAAGGTTGTTATTTCTATGGGAGATATCTGTGTTTATACTAATGAGGTTATTAAAACAGACTTTTTGAAAGCGTTTATGTTTAGTACAGATGCGGGTAACAGACACAATTTCTGGGTGACGGTGCATGGCTGCTAGCAGACAGTTGGTTAAGTCTGTCTGTCTGCTGCCTGACCTCTGCTCTGGATGGTCAGCCCCTTACCAATCTGGCCATAAGACTATGGGCAATGAGTGGGATGGACACCGTCCCATCCTAAAAGGCCAGGCTTACTCTCAAAGGCTGTCCAATTGTCGGTATAGCCCACGTTGTATTCAGAGCACCACTTGGACAGCCAGCAGTTCAGTGACCAAAACCTGCTGTAGACTTGGTCACCTCGTTGCCTTGGAATTGGGCCAGGGCACACTACTGCATCAGACATCGCCTTCTCCACTCTAACTACCTCTACAAAATTAGCCTTAGTAACCTCTGACTGGCGAAGGTGTATATCATTAGCCCCTACATGAACAACTATCCTAGAGAATCTGCGGTTCTCTAGTTCACTAAGACTCGTTACAATGTCCGGCACTCTGGCTCCCGGGATACATGTAACTCTAGCTGCCGGTTTCCCTAAAGGGGTAGCAAGTTTCACATGTCCTAAAATAGAGTCACCCATGACCAGAGCTCTTTCAACAGGCTGCTCATTGGGTGCATCATTGAGGAGGGTAAAATTGTTGGACACGTGAACAGGTAAAGAGTGGTGCTCTCGTGGGCTAGCCTTACGACTACGTCACCGAACCGTTCCCCACTTGCCTTGCTGTGAGGGCTCTGCCGGGATGGGGTCACTAACTTCACCTGTGGCATCCAGATCTGCTGAGTTAGAAGCTGAGCTAGCCTTCTCTAATATCTGGATGTGCGCCTCTAAAACTACAATCTTCTCAGTCAGACTGGCTACAAGCCTACACCTATCACAAATGAAATTTAAACTAATGACGGAGGAAGAATAGCTCAACATGCCACACTCAGCACAGGGAACAAGCACAGCAGAAGCCATGTTAGTAAAATTAGTTAAATAATAAATTAAAGGTACTTAGCTTCAAGTGGTGTTGTGGGGTGCCGAGTGAAGATATGGCTCAGCTGTGGCTGATGGTCCAATGCAATGCTTGATTAAAGCGTTGATGGAAAGTTAAAACAAAACATCACAACAAACTAAGTCTCAGAAAAAAAAGAAGGTGGCAAAAAACTGTAATAAAGTTATAAAAACACACACTACAGCAAAAGATGAGGCCGAAAACTCCGTTAATTAGCTAATAGCTAATTATTGCAAACACAAGCCGGTATACCTGTAAAGTTAATAAATAATGATATATTAGCGGCGAAAAAAAAGAAAATAAAAGAAATAAAAGAAAATGATTAAGATGTTGTAAAAAGTACCATATATGAGATACAGATGCGATTGGGAATTAAAATAGTTAAAAAGCAATAAACTGCTAACAGCTACAAAACAGCAAGCGTCCTGTGCGAAATCGGCACTAATGAGTCTGGGTTGCCAGATCCTTACAATCCTCGCGTCAGTTGTTAGCGTTCTCTCTCAGCGTCCTCTTTCAGCGTTCAAGGTGACAGAAATAAAGCAATGGAAAAGAAAGCCTCTAACCATGCTAGTAGTGTCGTGGTGGGCGCGTAGTTGAAACAGAAAGCATTCCAAAAAGTGGAAGTGCTTCCGGAATGCTCAGCCTCAGCCGGGTCGGCTAGAGCAAGCTGAAGAATCACGCATGTGCAGAGCGGAGACGCAGAGTGAGGGAATGGGAACTGGACTGCTGCTGTGTTCCCGAACCGATAGGACGACGAAGAGCGTGTGTTCGCCCAAAATAAGCCCCAGGATTACTGCCGAAGCCCAGGAGGGGCTGAGCAAAAATGAGCTGTGAGAACCGCCATGAGCACAAGCAAGGACGGCCTCGAGGAAGGTTGTGAGCACGTGGACAGGCCTATGCTACCAACTACAGCCCTACCGTACCTCGAGCCTTGCAACTCTACACCGCTAGTTCTCTTCTAAGAGCTAGCTACCTCTTGCCATGCTCACACAACCAGAAAAGGCCACCACCGTGCTGACGTGATGTAACGCGGGGTTAACGTGAGGGAATAGTGATGGTATGACACCCGACAGCGCCAAAGTCTGCTCTTAAATAGCACCGCTGACAGGTGTCGCAAATACATTTACAGCATTTAGCAGACGCCCTTATCCAGAGCGACTTACAATTGATGCAATCTTACAATCCAAGCAATTGTGGGTTAAGGGCCTTGCTCAGTGGCAGCTTGGCAGTGGTGGGACTTGAACCCTGGACCTTTTGGTCCATAGTCCAGTACCTCACCCGCTAGGGCACCACAGTCACTTATGACAAGAGTGGTGCTTTTGTGGGCTAGCAGCAATAACCTGGTGCATGTGCAATCCCGATGCCTGTGAGGATCCCGGCCAGAAAGCCAATTCAACACTGACCGCTAGTGTCAGTCTGGCGGTATCCCCACAGTGCTGGGGGGTCCTAACAAAAAACAAAATGATGTAATTTAAATCTGCATAAACAGAGTGAGGCTTTTGATTTTAGAAACTCCTATAAGATGAGGCTAATACTGGCCCAGGCTCACCTAAACTGGATGATAGAAGATTGGAAAAATGTTAAATAATAAAACATCACAATAATAATTGTTAGGGTTCGTGCCCTGCCCCCTCTTTTCAGTTTTGTTTGCAGCGACTGTGGGCGTGGACCACATCCCCCATAATTCGGCGCGGTACTGAACATGGCGGTGCCCTTATGAACGCCGGCTGTATCGCATTGGCATTGGACATTACTATTGGTTATTTTCTGTTAAGTGCTGTCGCGTGCAGCTGGGGAGTTTGTATATAAGTTCCCTATTTCCCCAGTCGCATCGCGCTAGTATTATCTCGTGTTTTGCGAATGTTACGGGTGCCTCACTGCGTTCTCCATGCCATGCCTGGATGCTGTGTACTATGCTACACTATGCTACGCTAATGCCAAGCTACCACGCCACGCCATGCCACTCCACGCCATGCCAGCCAGTGGGATTTATTTTTGTCTTCTTGATTTTTCGGATTAACCTTTGGTCTACTTGGGCTTGCTACGCCATCGCTCAGCGACATTTTGTTCGCGACCGGGTCTGTGTTTCTTTTTGATTATGGACTCTGGCCCAGCCTGTTAGCTTAGCATCAGCTAACGGTCATTTTGTTTCCATTTTCTTTCAGCTACCAAGCCTGCTTTCTTTTCGATGTGTTTTTCCTCAGTTTGCATTTGTTTGGTTCGGCTCTCATGCCAGGTTTTCTTTTGTTATTGCTATTTTAAGCAATAGTGCCTGTTTAATCTGTTACCTTATTTTTAAAAAAAGGTATTTTATTTTTGTCAACCCTCGTCTGCATCTGTCCTCGCACCCCTGACAAATAATAACAATAATAATTAAAGTTATCTAACCTAAAAGTGTAAAACATTGAGTAGTGTGGTGCAGAAATAAGGTGGAGGGAGGGTACAAATGAGAGCTGGAGGGTACAAATGCGTTAACCTGGATGTAAGAATAGCTGAATTTGGGGCAAAACTAATCCAGTGGGATTTGGTCCTGGTTGGTTTCAGTGTAAAAGCTCCACACTTAGATTCCAGTACACACACACACACACACACACACACACACACACACACACACTATATAATGTAGGATATATATGTAATGTATGTATGTATGGTAATATAATATATATATATTCAGATTCATTTATTTTGTCATATGCATGTTTAACACAGTTCAAACAATGCAATGAAAGTTTTTGGCTGAGAATAACCATTTCATTCAACTCGCTAGTAGGCGTAAAGTACTAAAAAAGAAAAACTATTGTGTCCATATTGCACTAATTGCACAAATCGTAGTATTGCACCTATTGTTTAAAATAGCTATATTATATATATAGATTATGGCACAAATATTGCACAGTGTTAAATAACTTAATATACGTAAACTATATTGCACTGGGTTATGCATTGAAATGATGGAACACATGATGCAGTGATAATGTGATGTAATGTGATGTGCGGCAGCAGTGAATATGATACATATGTCACAGTATTACCGTCATATTATTGGTGGGTGTTATTGAGTAGCCTTACGGCATGTGAATAACAACTGTCTCTGAGTCTCTTTGTGTGTGCTGATAGACTCCTGTACTGTCTGCCAGAAGGTAGCAGACGGAAGAATCCTCGTGCTGGGTGGGTGTGGTCCTTAAGGATGCTGCGTGCTTTACGCAGGCACCGGCAGTTGTAAGTGTCCTGGATTGCAGGGAGTCTGCTGCCAGTGATGTCCTCTGCCGTTCGCACCACCCTCTGTAGTGCTTTCCGGCTCTGGCTGGTGCAGCTCCCGTATCACACTGTGATGCAGCCCGTCAGCAGGCTCTCGATGGTGCACCTGTAGAAGTTCGTGAGGATGTTGGTGTTCAAACCAAACTTTCTCAGCCTTCTCAGGAAGTAGAGTCGTTTTGTGTTGTCCAGGACAAGTCCTCAGTGATGTGAACGCCGAGGAACTTGAAGCTGCTGACCTGCTCCACCTCGGTGTTGTTTATGTGGATGTGGGGGGTGTTGGCTTCCACGCTGTCTCCTGAAGTCCACTATCATCTCCTTTGTTTTCCTGACGTTCAAGGAGAGGTTGTTTTCCTGACACCAGCTTGTCAATGATTCAACCTCATCTCTGTAGGCACTTTCATCATTGTTCGTGATGAGTCCCAGGATGGTGGTGTCATCAGTAAACTTGATGATGACATTTGAGCTGCGCCTGGCAGAACAATCATGGTGAAGAGGGAGTACAGGAGTGGGCTGAGTACACAGCCCTGGGGAGCACCAGTGCTGAGAACTAATGTGGATGAGAGATGGCTGCCTATTCTCACGGCTTGTGGTCTGTTGTGAGAAAGTCCAGTATCCAAGCAACAGATAGACTTCTCCAGTCCAGGGTAGGAGCTTGTTTGCCAATGTTGATGAATTCTGGTATTAAATGCCCGAGCTATGTCATGATAGGCATCCTCACATAGGTTTTAAGCCTCTCCCAGATGGCTGAGGGAGGTGTGGGACTGCTAGCAACAGCATCCTCTGTAGACCTATTACATCTATTTGCAACTGTAGGGGGTCCAGATGGGTCCGGGAGGGCAGCAACAGATGTGGTTCTTGAGATGCGTTCAAAACACTTCATAATGACAGAGGTGAGTGCTAATGGGCGGGAGAGGCATTGTAGACAGATCTTGCAGGGGTCCTTTGGAATAGGGACAACTGTTGAAGTTTGAAGAATTAATGGTATTGTACCCTGGCTCAGTGACATGTTCAAAATAGTGGTAAACACTCTGCGAGTGGGTCTGCGCATGCTCTCAGTACCGTCCCTTGGATGCCATCGGCCGGTGCCGTGCGGGGTCATTTACTTTCCCTGAACACCCGTCTTACTGTAGCTGTGTTGATACAGAGTGTGACGTCTTCACTGTCATATGTGTTCTGGTGCCGGCTTGGTGTTTCCTGCTCAAACCGGGCACCGAAGTTTTGTTTAAGAGCTCATCCGGTAATGAGCACTGGACAGTTCCACAGGCATGTTCTCCCTTGTAAGTCTGTGATGCAGTGTAACCCGTGCCACACTCGCCTCGGGTCATGGCTCTGCTGGGCGGATTCCACACTTTCTCTGTATTTCCTCTGTGATGCTTTGATGGTCCTTCTGAGGTCATACTTGGCTGCTTTGTATGCCTCTGGGTCTCCTGAGTTGAATGCAGTGGTGCGGGCTTTAAGTTTGGCACGAACCTCTGGCCCAACCCATGGTTTTTGGTTAGGGTAAGTGCAGATGGTGGTTTTGGGTACAACATCATCTATGCATTTCCCTATGTAGCCTATGACAGAGTCTGTGTGTGCATTGATGTCACCATCAGCTGCATCTGCAAACATCTGCCAATCAGTGGTATCGAAGCAGTCCTGTAGGGCCTCATCAGCTGCATTGTTCCACTTGTAGATTTCCCTGGGAACCGTTTTTTTCTGTTTGAGCCTTTGTCTGTAAGCAGGCAGCAGCAGAATAGCATTGTGATCTGCTTTATCAAAGGCAGGGCGGAGGAGGGGTTTGTAACTGTCCTTGAATGGGGTGTAGCAGTGGTCCAGGATCCGTTCCCCCCTGGTGGGAAAAGATATGTGTTGGTAGAATTTAGGCAGAACCGTTTTCATGTTGGCTCTGTTAAAGTCCCCCAGAACTTTGAAAGCGGCGTCAGGGTGAGAGTTTTCGAGTCCATTTATGATCCTGGAGTGGCCTAGCCAGTCTCCAGACCTCAGCCCAATAGAAAATATGTGGAGGGAGTTGAAAGTCCGTGTTGCCCCAAAACATCACTGCTCTAGAGGAGATCTGCATGGAGGAATGGGCCAAAATACCAGCTACAGTGTGTGCCAACCTGGTGAAGACTTACAGGAAACATTTCACCTCTGTCATTGCCAACAAAGGTTATGTTTACAAAGTATTGAGTTGAACCAAATTTATTGACTAAGTACTTATTTTCCACCATAATTTACAATTAAATTCTTTAAAAATCCTACAATGTGGTTTCCTGGATTTTTCTTCTTATTTTGTCTCTCATAGTTGAAGTGTACCTATGATGAAAATTACAGACCACTCTCATTTAGTAGACCTCTCTCAAGTAGAACTTGCACAATCAATGGCTGACTAAATACTTTTTTGCCCCTACTGTAGGTCTGACAGTCTGCAGTGCTCAGTCACAACCAGACTGGCACAACCATCATGCAAACCACATGGCAAAAGAAAATAAAAAGAAATAAGCCTCATGTTATAACCAGGTCCAGAAGCGGCATCGACTTCTCTGGGCTTGGAGGCTTCTGGGATGGACCATCACACAGTGGATCTTTTTTGGAAGAATTGAAAAGAAATGCAAGATAGAAAAAATATATATAGATAGATGAATAGCAATTAGTTATCAAAAAAGAAAATGAAAGAAAATGGGGAATAAAGAACAAAAGAATGAATTAAAGAAAAATGCAATAAATACCTGAGTTATCAAAAAACAAACAAACAAACAATCAAATAGATGTAGAAATGGCATAATAAATAAATAAATCATGAAAATAAATAAAGAAAAAGAAAGTTATGCAGAAATGGAGCAATAAATAAGATCCAGAAAGAAAGAAAGAGTGAGATAGAGTGTGGCACAAATGGAGTAACAAATAATTGAGCTATCAAATAAAAAATAAAAAAAACACAATGATATGTAGAAATGGAGTAATGAATGATTTAAGAATAAAATAAAGAAAGAACTGGAGTAATAAAGGAAGAAATGGAGTAATCAATAATTGAGTTCTGAAAAGAAAGAAAGAAAGAGCTAACAAAATGGATGTTGCCATGTTCTACAGACCAAAGACCAAAGGACCATCCAGACTCTTATGAGGAACAAGTCCACAATCCAGGCTCTGTCATGGTATGGAGTCTGGTCAGGGCCCTTGGTAAAGATCATTTACACTTCAGAAAAGTACACTGAGATTGTAGAACAACATCAGCTGCCTTTTTTTAAAATGTCCATGCATTTGTCAACAACACAAAACACAAAACAAAAAAAAACACATGCTTCTCACTTTACAAGGCACAGCTGTGGAAGAATTGGGTATGGGTACTGGACTGGTGCGTCTGCAGTCCTATGCAGTCTCCAATAAGAATGGGTGGAGAATTTAGAAATAGAAAACATGACCCCATATTGTTACACACCATAACTATGTAACAGGAAGAATGTTTGCAGGAATGATGGAACAAAATAGGACAGATTTAGATTAATAGTATTAATAACAGCTATAATGAAACAATCCTGATATAATCAAATACTACAGAGAAAAGAAAATAATTAATTAAATAAAAATAGAGAGAGAGAGAGAGAGAGAGAGAGAGAGAGAGAGAGAGAGAGAAAAATCCACTCCATCATCTACAGAGAATTGATCTGCTAATTGATAAGAGAGTTTTATATTTAACTCATAACGTCAGAGCCCAGAGATAATCTAACGAATTCACAACTCACTGCTCTCACTCTATTCTTGGTTCTCATCGTTAGCAGGATCTGAATCATTGTGGCAGTAGGGGGTGATCCCTGAGCCTCCCTCCAACTGTTACATCACAGAAACCTAACCATGAGTCTCTGCAGCACCAGGTTAATGTCATAGACACATACAAGAATTAATTAAATTATTGTTTTAATTAATTAAATAATGATTGTATTTTATTTCATTTATTTATTTTAAATAATATACACACACACACACACACTGCTCAAATTAATAAAGGGAACACTTAAACAACACAATGTAACTCCAAGTAAATCAAACTTCTGTGAAATCAAACTGTCCACTTAGGAAGCAACACTGATTGACAATCAATTTCACATGCTGTTGTGTAAATGGAATAGATAACAGGTAGAAATAATTGGCAATTAGCAAGACGCACTCAATAAAGGAGTGGTTCTGCAGGTGGAGACCACAGACCACTTCTCAGTACCTATGCTTTCTGGATGATGTTTTGGTCACTTTTAAATGTTGATGGTGCTTTCACACTCGTGGTAGCATGAGACAGACTCTACAACCCACACAAGTGGCTCAGGTAGTAGCCACTGAGCACATGTGACAGACGTGACAGAGTCTGGAGACGCTGTGGAGAGTGATCTGCTGCCTGCAACATCCTTCAGCATGACCGGTTTGGCAGTGGGTCAGTAATGGTGTGGGGTGGCATTTCTTTGGAGGGCTGCACAGCCCTCCATGTGCTCGACAGAGGTAGCCTGACTGCCATTAGGTACCGAGATGAGATCCTCAGACCCCTTGTGAGACCATATGCTGGTGCAGTTGCCCTGGGGTCATTCCTAATGCCAGTACAGTGTAGACTCATGTGGCGGAGGAGTGTGTAGCAGTTCCTGCAAGATGAAGGCATTGAAGCTATGGACTGGCCCGCCCATTCCCCAGACCTGAATCCAACTGAGCACATCTGGGACATTATGTCTCACTCCATCCAACAACATCACGTTGCACCACAGACTGTCCAGGAGTTGGCAGATGCTTTAGTCCAGGTCTGGGAGGAGATCCTTCAGGAGACCATCCGCCACCTCATCAGGAGCATGCCCAGGCATTGTAGGGAGGTCATACAGGCACGTGGAGGCCATACACAATACTGAGCCTCATTTTGACTTGTTTTATGGACATTACATCAAAGTTGGATCAGCCTGTAGTGTGTTTTTCCACTTTAATTTTGTGTGTGACTGAAAATCCAGACCTCCATTGGTTAATAAATTTGATTTCCATTGATGATTTTTGTGTGATTTTGTTGTCAGCACATTCAACTTTGTACAGAACAAAGTATTCAATGACAATATTTCATTCATTCAGATCTAGGATGTGTTATTTGAGTGTTCCCCTTATTTTTTTGAGCAGGTAGCGGAAGTGTAAATATGAAGAAAATCAAGACCTAATCTCATCTTTCTAAGTAGGAGAAACTTGCAAAATCAATCAAGTCAGATTTATTTATATAGCGCTTTTTACAATGGAGCATTGTCTCAAAGCAACTTTACAGGTTTAGATTATCTCCTAATAACTACGTCCAATCTCAAATTGAGCAAGCCTAGGGCGACAGTGGCAAGGAAAAACTCCCCAGTTCTAGGAAGAAACCTTGGGAGGACCAAGACTCAAAAAGGGACCCAACCTCCTTGGGCGGCGTAGATGATAAATCTAAGAGCGAACTAAAGTCATGGAGTCAAAGTTTGAATAGAATGTGAAGTATGCACATCGACATTAAGTGGCCGGGGTATGATGATAAATCTAAGAGCGAAAACTAAAGTCATGGAGTCAAAAGTTCGAATAAAAATGTGAAGTATTCACATCGACATAAGTGGCCCGGGTATGATGATAAAATCTAAGAGTGAAACTACAAGTCATGTGGAGTCATGGTCGAATAAAATGTGAATATGCCACATCGACAGAAGTGTCCCGGGTTATGAGGGGCTGGAGATGATGACGGAGCCGCTTGAGTGGCGCCTCCATCAGATAAACATCATGTGTTGGGCCGGAACTGACGGAACACCGCTGGAGAGAAAAAAGAAAAAATGTAATAGTTATTGATTAAGAGCACAGTGTCTATTAACACTCACTGATGCATGTAATCCAATGATGCCAAGTGTAGCATGAGAACCCGGCAGCATTAGCGATAGCAGCAAACCATAGATAGAAAGCTAGAAAGAGGAGAAACGAGAAACTGGTAGGAAGCACAGCCCAAGAGGGGATCCATTGCTGAGACATTGGCAACCCCCGAGCGGCAAAGAAGACAGGCAAACCAACGTTCTGATCACCATAGACTCTTGACTAGAACCACCAGCTCTGCCCTTATTCTAAGGCAGGATGCAGGAGTCAGATTCACGACGACCGAAGCCAAAATTCAGCCAGACCGCCAACTCGACACTCCTGGCTAGCAGACAAGGCAGGCAGGCCAGAAATTACTCCAGACTCCGGCCCCAGCCAACCCAAGCCATGCAACCTGTTCTAATCTAGTCAAAAAAGCCTGCGTAAAATAAGTCCGTCTTTAGCCTTAGACTGAAAATTTTGGAGGGTGTCTGAATCTCGACACGAAAGTGGGAAGTCTTCCATGTGGGGGGCAGGTATGGAAGAAAGCCTTTCCCCCTTGCTGTGATTTTTAATTCTAGAAAACTAAAGAAAAGTCCTGCACCCTGCGAAACGAACTAGACAAGTTGGATTGTAAAACTCTAAAGGTCACTCAGATAATGTGGGGCCAGGCCATGTAGAGCTTTATAAGTTATAAGAAGTATTTTGTAATCAATGCGGAATTTGACTGGTAACCAGTGTAGTGATGATAGAACAGGAGTGATATGATCAAATTTTCTAGTTCGAGTTAGCACTCAGGCGGCTGCATTCTGAACTAACTGAAGTTTATTTATAGATTTATTTAGATTTATTTATTTATAGAGCATCCAGTAAGTAAGGCATTACAGTAATCCAACCTTGAGGTTATAAACGCATGAACAATTTTCTCTGCATCATTAAAAGAGTATATTTCTAAGTTTAACGATATTACGTAATTCAAAGAAAGCAATTCGAGTGATGCTGCTAATGTGCGCATCAAAGGAGAGATCTGAATCAAATGTGACCTCTAAGTTTTTTACAGACGGACTGAGCAATACTGGACAGCCATCTCGATTTTGGATAGATGTAGCCAACCTGTCCCTCACAGCCTTTGGTCCCACTAATAGAACCTCAGTTTTATCTGAGTTAAGTAAGAGAAAATTAAATAACATCCAATCTTTTATTTCCATTACACAGTCCTCAAGGCTGTCATTAGGTTTGGCTGATATGTGTATCATCTGCATAGCAGTGGAAACTAATGCCATGTTTACAAATAACTGAGCCTAGTGGCAGCATGTACAGAGAGAATAAAAGCAGGCCAAGCACTGACCCCTGAGGCACGCCATACTTCACTTTTGAGAGCTTAGACCTTAGATTATTTATATGAACAAACTGGTATCCGTTGGTTAAGTAGGATTTAAACCAGGACAGTGCTAATCACTTAATACCTTCAGTATTTTCTAGTCTGTTTAGTAAAACATCATGATCTATAGTGTCAAATGCTGCACTTAAATCTAACAGAACAAGAAAAGAAACACATCCCTTATCTGACAAGTTATTTAGTACCCTAATTAATGCTGTTTCAGTACTATGATGGGGCCTGAAGCCAGACTGAAATATTTCATAAATATCATTCCTTTGGAGGTAACTGCAGAGCTGCTGATAGACGGCTTTTTCTAAGATTTTGGACAGAAACGGTAGATTTGAAATTGGTCTATAATTAGATATCACAGAAGGGTCAAGATTGGCTTTTTTAATCAGTGGTTTGATAACGGCAGACTTAACGGCTTAGGGCACATAACCAAAGGTAAGGGATGAATTTAAAATAACTAACATTGGCTATATAATACTAGGTATTACTTGTTTGAGTAAACGTGTAGGAATTGGATCTAATAAGCATGTTGATGACTTAGACGAGCTGATCAGTGTGGATAGTTCAGTATTAGTAATTGGGGTAAAAGATTCTAATCTTGATTTACAGCTCATTAAACAGATGTCTTCACTAGTGCTGCATCTGGAAGGTTGCTGAATACTTTGGTGATGTGATGAGCATCGAGTTTTATGCCTAATGTTTTCTATGTTATCATTAAAATAAGTAATGAAATCATTACTGTTAAAATTACACAGAATGGGAGAATCACTTTCTGTAGGGTTTTTTTGTTAATTTGGAGACTGTATTAAAGAGGAATCTTGGATTATTCTTATTTTTCTCTATGATTGAAGAGAAGTATGCAGCTTTAGCTTTAGTGAGGGCATGCTTATACTCTGTCATGCTGTCCCTCCAACCAAGCTTAAACACCTCCAATTTACTATGTCTCCACTTGTGCTCTAAATGCCATGTTCTTTGCTTTAAGGTAGGGGTGTGGTCATTATACCATGGTGCTAGCCTTTTTTCCCTAATACGTTTGACCCTAGCAGGGGCAGTCATGTCCAGGGTTGAGCGAAGCACACATTCTAATTGCTCATTTACACAAGATGATTTATCTCCATAGGTGTATTAAATTTTAAGTCTGGTAGGTTTTTAATAAACGCAGCTGGAGTAGCAGATGTGATAGTGTGCTTAGTGTGATAACGAGGCGAAGGATTTTATTTATTAGAGATAGCTCAAATACTAAAAGATAGTGATCTGAAATCAAATCACGTTGCGGGAAAACATCAAGGTTATCTATATTGATACCAAATGTTAATATTAGATCTAAAGTATGATTACAGCGGTGGGTTGGTCCCATCACATTCTGAGTGATACCCATGGATTCTAAAATGGACTCACAAGCAATTTTAAGTGGATCCTGCTCTTTGTCAAAGTGAATATTGAAATCACCTACAATTAAAGCCTTATCTGTTGACAGTAGTAAGCAGGAAAGAAAGTTAGCAAATTCCTGAAGAAATTCTGAATAGGGACCAGGAGGGCGGTAAATAGTGATAAGCTGAAAAGAGTGTGGTTTTGACTTCCATAATGATGGATCAGTCACATTAAGAATCAGTATTTCAAAAGAATTAGCCTTGTATTGGGATTTAGCTGTAACACCTAACTCTTTGTCAAAAAAATGTAGCTATGCCTCCCCCCTGACCATTAGGACAAGGGCGACTAGCATGACTGTATCAAGGAGGGGAAGCTTCATTTAAGGCTAAATATTCATCAGGTCTAATCCAAGTCTCAGTGAGACAGAGAGCGTGTAAGCGTTTATCAGTGATCATTTCATTTACAATCACTGCTTTGTTTGTAAGTGATCTAATGTTAAGTAATCCTAGCTTTAGTCTAATGTTGTTATTTCTTTGGCAGCTATCTGTGTTTATACAAATGAGGTTATTAAAACAGACTTTTTGAGAGTGTTTACGTTTAGGGCAGATGCGGGTAACAGACACAGTTTCAATAATGTGGGTTCTGGTTGACAGTGCATGGCTACCAGCAGAGAGTTGGTTAAGCCGGTCTGTCTGCTGCCTGACCCCTGCTCTGGATAGTCAGCCCCTAACCAATTGGGCCATAAGACTATGGGCAATGTTGCAGGAGATGAGAGCAGCACCCTCCAGAGTGGGATGCACACCATCCCATCCTAAAAGGCCAGGCTTACCTTTAAAGGCTATCCAGTTGTCTATATAGCCCACGTTGTTTTCAGAGCACCAGTTGGACAGCCAGCAGTTCAGCGACCATAACCTGCTGTAGGCTTGGTCACCTCGCCTCATTGGGATGGGGCCAGAGCAGACTACAGCATCGGACATTGCCTTCGCCACGCTAACCACCTCTACAAAATTAGCCTTAGTAACCTCTGACTGACGAAGGCGTATATCATTAGCCCCTACATGAATAACTATCCTAGAGAATCTGCGGCTCTCGAGTTCACTAAGACTCGTTACAATGTCCTGCACTCTGGCTCCGGGGATACAGAGAACTCTAGCTGCTGGTGTCCCTAAAGGGGTAGCAAGTTTCACATGTCATAAAATAGAGTCACCTATGACCAGAGCTCTTTCAACAGGCTGCTCAGTGGGTGGTTTACACTGAGGAGGGCAACCTTTTGGACACGTGGAACATGTAAAGAGTGTGTGCTATCGTGGACTAGCCTTACGACTACGTCGCCGAACTGTCACCCACTGGCCCTGCTGTGAGACTCTGAGGGGGGCTCTAACTTTGCCTTTGGCATCCAGAAATTGCTAAGCTAGGACTGAGTAGCCTTCTCTAATGTCTGGTGTGCCCAACCTCTAACCACTAACAACTTCTCCGGCAGACTGGCTACAAGCCTACACCTATCACAAGTAAAATTTACACTAATGACGGAGGAAGAATAGCTAAACATGCCACACTCGGCACAGGGAACAAGCACAGCAGAAGCCATGTTAGTACAATTAATGAATTAAAGGTACTTAGCTTCGGGTGGTGTTGTGGGGTGCCAAGTGAAGATATGGTTCAGCTGCAGCCGATGGTCCAATGCAATGCTCGATTAAAGCGTTAATACAAGTTAAGTCAACACAAAACGTCACAAAAAACTAAGTCTCAGAAAGAAAGTGGGAAAACACTGTAAAAAAGTTATAAAAACACACACTGCTGCGAAGAATCAGTACAATACTTCTTTGCCCCACCGTGTATATCTATCTATCTATCTATCTATCTATCTATCTATATATATATATATACACACACACACACACGTACTTTTTTTCCTTTCTTTTTTTTCAAAATTATATACACACACGAAAGCTAAAAATGTATGTTAACAAAAATAAATAAATAAATAAACGAATGCTTAAATTATTTATTTTTCAAAACCATAAACAAACACAATTTAAACTGTATGTTAAAATAAATAAACAAATAAAACTAAATAAAAAATTTTACTAATTTTTTAAAAAGTTTAAGAAATTAGAAACAATGTATCCATCTTACTAATTAAATAAATTCTAATTAAAGAAAAAAAACCTTTACAACTCTGCAGCAGCCCAACACTCTACCCCGAGTCTCCGTGGTACCTCCAGGCCAGGCTGAGTGTCACATGCTCACATGATTGGCTTTGTCTAAGGCAGGGTGGTTCGGCTTCATTAGATGTTTATTTGTTTTTTTGCAGTACTTTGTGCTCAGGTGTTTCAGTCACGTTATATTTAACCATCTCCTGATTTCTTCCTCCACAAACAAGAGAAAAACAAAAACAACAATCATGGTTTTGTTTCCCTCAGCCTCATCTATCTCACACCTGATCCCACACCCATCCCTCTTTGTAAAACACAAACACTTCACTACACTCTGCACTGTGTTTCTGTGTGTGTGTGAGAGAGAGAGAGAGAGAGAGAGAGAGAGAGAGAGAGAGAGAGAGAGAGAGAACGAGAGAGAGAGAGATCTGTTTATTATCTCAATAAAACTCTGCACCAAAAAAAGATCCCATTTAAATATCAGACTCCTCTCAGATGATGATGAACAGAACCATCGGGGTGTTTATGGTGCACAGCTACATCCTCCCGGGTTCAGACACCAACAAACAATGGTTTATCATCAGATTCCTTTAGATTTCATTATTCAATATTCATATTTAAGCTTTACTCAAATCCTGATGGAAATTATCTCAACATAAAACAATCAATAAAATAAAATAAAATAAAACTCAAACTGACACAAAATAAAGTGAACAGCTATAAAAAGAGGAATGAGATCCCATGATATTTATTTAATATTTGATATCATTCTATGTTTTTTTTTTATTATTATTTTAGCATTTTACCTTTTTATTTTATCAACATTAATCATTGTAATAATATAATGTATGAATTCATTTTATTATCCTTTTTTTTCTGGTTTAAGCTAATATCATACTAAACTAAAAATAAAATAAAATGATAATATAAAATATTTTACAATACAGTATTTCATTTTATATACATTATATAATAATAGCAGTAATAATAATAACAATAATAATAATAATTATTATTATTGTTATTATTATTATTATTAGTAGTAGTAGTAGTAGTAGTAGTAGTAGTAGTAGTAGTAGTAGTAATAGTAGTGTTTTTATTATGATAATTTTGTTATTGTTATAATAGTTATTATTATTATTATTATTGAACTGATATGTATTATTTTATTATAATTTATTAATTTATTATTTAGTTAATAATTATGAAAACATTGTTTCTACTATTAATAATAATAATGTTATAAATAATTGTAATAACTCCCTATCTAGGATTAGAATCAGGATCAGATCAGAGGTACTTATATGATAATCAATAACATACAGGAGTGTGAAAACCATACTGTAGATTTATTCAGGATTTATAGTTAGACAAGAGCTGGTGCAGGGGGGTATTTCAGAAAGCAGGTTCAGTGAAAACTCAGAGTAAGTTGACTCAGAGTTTACGGATACTCTAGGTTTTCAGTTTCACAAAGCAAGTTCAGCATAACTTGGAGTCAGTTACTCCGGCAACATACTCCGTGAAGCTAACCTGCTAGCAGGTTTACTTAAACCAACCCTGAGTTTTTATCACGTCGAAGCACAAATACTACGGAGAAATCTCCGTTGGGAGAGGCTGATCAGATCCCGCTGTAATGTTTCCTCATTCCCTGAGGATTATCTGTGTGAGCCTCAGCGTTTCTCAGACAGTCGATCATTTCTATTAACAATCTTCTCCACTCTCAATCCCTCATATGACACTCCGTGGACACGCCCTGAGTTCGGAGAATTCTTTCCATACAAAATCAGTGATGCTGAGCATATTCTGAAGACGCCGTCTGTCGGGCTGTCAGAAATGTGACTCTTGCATTAAAACGGTTACTATAAACCTTTGTGGTGTTCCCAAGTCAAAGAGCCATAAACCTGATCAAAGAAGAATCCCACAGAATTTCAGATATCAGTCTAAACAACAAGAAACGTATTTAGTATGAAGCTTTGAGACTTGAATCAGTTAATATGATTTTAATATTAATATGATTTTAAGGTTTCCAAGTGTGATTGGCTGCATAGATGGCATTCTTTGCTAAATGACGGAGATTAAGTGAATAGAAAGTTTTCCCACAACATTAATGTGCAGGTAGGCCTAAATAATATCAATTTTGCATTACAAATGAAATACAAATCACAGTACAGCCACTGCAGTTAATTACTGTTCTGCAGTGTGAAGATCATAAGTGATACAGCCCACATCATCAGAAACATGGAAGCAAAGTGGCCTGGGTCTGTGCATGACTTGTGAAGTTTTCATGAGTGTACAGTGAGTGCTAGATTTGCCCATGGTGAATACCTACAGTACATATAACCATATTCTGTCATAATCAATATTTAGTTCTATTTGCCACTGATAATTTAAACTGTATCCATGTATTATCTATCATAGGAGAGTTTGGTAATTACAGACAGAAGGTACCCCTTGCGCTGATCCTGAGCTATAACTTGGCTCACTGCAGGACATGAGCCAGGGTAGAGATATTTACCTTTATTACCACGGTATTTACCTTTTTCTCTCTTAGGAAATTTCACTAGCTACTTACATATATGACATAACCACTGAGTATTATTTAATTTGGTAGGATAGCTAAACATCATCACGATTGCATGTAATAATATTATACCATACCTGTTTGAACTATATTTTGTGTTTCATCTTCATTTCCTGATAAGTAGCTACATTTTGTGCTTGTTGCGTTGCACCTGCATAAATATTAACATGCGCACACACGTAAAATAAAATAAATGGAACACTCGGAATAAACCTTTTTTTCAGTTATTACTTACGCCATTGACTCAGGCAGCATTTTTTTTCCACCTGACAATGTAATATTTATGATTAAATAATCCACAGAGTTCATTTCATGTCCCGATTAAACCTCATTGGAAATATCCAGTCCTAAATTTAGCCTGATTGAACGGGTTGGTTCTAAACCCAGAGCTCTTTAATCTCTCTCTTATTCATACTGAGCTGGAACTATGGAGTGTTTGCTTTTTTCGGAGGAATCCCTCCTTCCTGCTCCAGTGCATTATGGGATACCGATGAGCCACTGGGATGGAACGAGGATAAAAACAGAACAAATGTGTTAGAGGAGAACAAAGTGTGGCTCTGTGAACCGGTCCTGTGTGATGGAACTAAAACGGTATGGCCTCATCTGTAAGGGTGTGACATTAAAAAAACAGACAGAACTGCTTCTGTAATGTCACAACATTTATTTCTATCAAGGGTTGCATTCATTTTTCATCAAGATCTTGTATTAATGATGGGAGATTTGGACCACTGCTCAAAGCTTTCTCCAGCACATCCCAAAGATTCTCGATGTGGTTCAGGTCTAGATTGGTGGTCAATCCATGTGTGAAAATGTTGTCTCATGCTCCCTGAACCACTCTTTCACAATTTGACCCTTCTGAAACAGATGACCATCTTTTCCATGACCACAAGATGTGTTTTTCAAAATGGTTGTTTGACAAATGAAAAGCTACTCACTGCATCAGTTAGGGTTAAATAACTTGTTGCCAGCTGAAACATAACCACAAATGCAATAATTATCCGATGGGAGGCTCTTTATTTTAACTAGTTAGCTATTTTTAAATCCAAGTAGTGACCTTTTTTTTATTGACCAGGCGGTGTAGATGAATAGCATTTAGTGTATACATCTATATACAAGTGGGACAAAAAAGTATTTAGTCAGCCACTGATTGTACAAGTTCTCCTACTTAGAAAGATGAGAGAGGTCTGTAATTTTCATCCTAGGTACCCTTCAACTATGAGAGACAAAATGAGAAAAAAAATCCAGGAAATCACATTGTAGGATTTTTAAAGAATTTAATTGTTAATTATGGTGGAAAATAAGTATTTGGTCAATAACAAAAATTCAACTCAATACTTTGTAACATAACCTTTGTTGGCAATGGGAGAAGTCAAACGTTTCCTGTAAGTCTTCACCAGGTTGGCACACACTGTAGCTGCATTACTCCATGCAGATCTCCTCTAGAGCAGTGATGTTTTGGGGCTGTCGCTGGGCAACACGGACTTTCAACTCACTCCACACATTTCTATGGGGTTGAAATGCTTTTTACGGAACCACTCCTTCATTGTCCGACAGCTGTGTTTGGGATCATTGTCATGCTGGAAGCCCCAGCCACGTTCCATCTTCAATGCTTTCACTGATGGAAGGAGGTTTTGGCTTAAAATCTCACGATACATGGCCCTGTTCATTCTTCCCTTAACACGGATCAGTCGTCCTGTCCCCTCTGCAGAAAAACAGCTCCAAAGCATGATGTTTCTACCCCCATGCTTCACAGTAGGTATGGTGTTCTTGGGATGCAACTCAGCATTCTTCTTCCTCCAAACACGATGAGTTGAGTTTTTACCAAAAAGTTCTATTTTGGTTTCATCTGACCACATGATATTCAATCTTCTTCTGGATCATTTATATGCTCTCTGGCAAACTTCAGACGGGTCTGGACATGTACTGGCTTAAGCAGGGGGACAAGCCAGACACTGCAGGATCTGTGTCCCTCTCGGCATAGTGTGTTACTGATGGTAGCCTTTGTTACTTTGGTCCCAGCTCTCTGCAGGTCATTCATCAGGTCCCTCTGTATAGTTCTGGGATTTTTGCTCACCGTTCTCATAATCATTTTGACCCCACGGGATGAGATCTTGCGTGGGGCCCCAGATCGAGGGAGATTATCAATTGTCTTGTATGTCTTCCATTTTCTTACAATTGCTCCCACAGTTGATTTATTCACACCAACCTGCTTGCCTATTGTAGATTCACTCTTCCCAGCCTCCTGCAGGTCTACAATTTTCTTCCTGGTGTCCTTCAACAGCTCTTTGGTCTTGGTCATGAGTTTAGAGTCTGACTGTTTGAGGCTGTGGACAGGTGTCTTTTATACAGATAACGAGACAAGTGGAGGACAGAAGAGAAGAGCTTCTTAAAGAAGAAGTTGCAGGTCTGTGAGAGCCAGAAATCTTGCTTGTTTGTGGGTGACCAAATAGTTATTTTCACCATGAATTACAATTAATTTCTTTAAAAAAAATCCTACAATGTGATTTCCTGGATTTTTTTTTCTCATTTTGTCTCTCATAGTTGAAGTGTACCTATGATGAAAATTACAGATCTCTCTCATCTTTCTAAGTAGGAGAACTTGCACAATCAGTGGCTGACTACATACCCTTTTGCCCTACTGTAGATGTATATAACATCTAGGCTGTAAGCAGGTCAGGTTTCTTTTTGAATCTTGGCCCTAACAAGGTTTCTACCAGTTTCTTTTCCTGCCACCGTCACCCTAGGTTTGTTCAGTTAGAGCTGTGGACCTATACATTTATAAATCTGCCCTGAGATAATGCTCCGTTATAAAAACATTATATAGAAATAAATCTGACTTGTAACCTTTTTAATTTGAAATTCAGTTTATGGTATTAGTAATGTTGGTTTATATGTAACAGCATTTAACTTTTGATTATGTTATAAAAATAAAGGAAAAAAAAAAACATCCTAGGTGCTTAGAAGCAAGAAATGTGAATCAACAGAAGCTGTGCTATGGTCTGTTTAAGCATAACACACAGACAGAAAGGGTAATTTTATGTCTTCAACATTTTTAGTGAGTAGAATCATAGAACTAAAGTGAAGTTTGAAAAAGAAAGGAGATCTGATAAGGGAATATATTCAAATTTAAAGCAAAGTGCAGAAAGAGATTAAGAAGTGATTCAACCTTACATAAGCTTAGAGAAAGTAAAAATAAAACTATGGAACTGTAATGATGAAGAAAATCGAAGGGAATTAAGAACTTAATCAGTGAAAATGTTCTCTACAGCATGACATTGATTGTTTTTGAGTTTGAAAGATTAAAGTTGGTGCTTCTCCCACTAAACACCAGCACTCCTAGTGACCGAGACAGTTATTGCTCCAGCATCAGGCTCCAAAACAAGTCATCCCATTACTTATTTACTTAATTACTTAATTACCTCAATTCTTCCTCACAGTGACAACAAAAATAATAAAACTACACGTGTAGCTGTACATTACCTTTCAGAAAGCCAAAATCAGCTGATAAATTTTCACACAGACAACAATATCAGGACTTTAATTTATGTTAACTTTAATTTATGTTGATACACTCATCCAAGGAGAAAGGTGGCATTTAATCATGTAATTGTTTGGTTATTTTTAAATTACCAAATAGTTTTCTAAAGAAGAGCAGGGTTTAGTGATTTTCCAGTTCCATTTTTTCTTCAGCAGTAGTTCCTTTAGCAGTAGTTAAAGGAATAACTATAACCTATAAAGCACTACATGGCCTGGCTCCACAGGTATTTAAGTGAACTAATTCAGCACTATAACCCATCACGCTTACGTCGTTCACAAGGTGCAGGGTTACTTGTAATCCCTAGGATTAAGAAAGTCACTGCAGGGGAAGAGCGTTCTCATGCATGGCCCCTCATCTTTGGAATAGCCTCCCTGCCACTGTTCATGATTCAAACTCGCTCCTGATCTTCAAGTTCAGATTAAAAACACACTTATTTACTCAGGCATTTGAACAGTCTTAAAATACAAGGGAGGTCTCTCTTTTATGTTTAATTACTGATGCAATACACTTTGTTGGCGTTTTAATAAGAATGTTTACTTCATATCATGCTTTTAACACATATTTGTGTTTTTTCTATTTCTGAGATTGCACGGACACAAAACCCTGGTCTGGGTTCTGTGTCCTGAGGATGAACCCCATGGCTTCACTGCTGCAAGGATAACACCGCCTCTTCTCACTGCCTCCATCGGCCTGAGAATGAAGTCCTTAGATCCAGTGCTGAAGTTGACAACAATTCCCTTCCTACTCATCTGCCAAACATACTGTAATCCTGTGGTGATTCTCTCTGTTCCAGTCCTCATAAAATTACTCAGTACCCATCAGAGGATAATAACTTCCAGGAGACAAAAACCTACAGTGACTTCTATTTGGACTACCTGTCCCAACACAATCCTAACTACATATGCTATAGATTTTATTCTTATTTTTTTTCTTGATTTAATTTTAGCCTACATAGTATTCTATTCTAATTTTGCATTGGGTATTTTCGTTACATGAAATTTTAAATCTTGTATTTAACATCCAGGCTGCCCAAGGAGGATTGAGTCTTGGTCCTCCCAAGGTTTCTTCCCTGTAAGGCTTGGGGAATTTTTACTTGCTACTGTTGAATCAGGCTT
>JAJAGP010004965.1:0-40227 GCA_025084515.1 Ancistrus triradiatus | reverse complement strand
TTCATTTCACTTCTCAAATATCACTGTGTTCATCTGTTATATGATATATTTAACTCAAGTTGCTGATCTGAACAACCAATGATTTATAAACTACAATCATGAAAATTATCAGGGGTGCCCAAACTTTTTCATACGACTGTATGGGATAACTTATGGCAAAAAAAATCAGATTTGGCCCAATTCAGCCTGGTAATGTGACCGCTGCCTAAAAGTTTCTGAAGCATTGAAGTTGAGCTCAGTTACAGAAACGTCAGTGTAAAAATATGAATGGCTTTTCATAAAGAGTCTGTAAAATGTACAGGATTCCTTTTTTTAATCTGTTTTTTGAAAGAGCTTTAGATGAGTGACTTTGCTGTACCATAGGATCTGCTGAATCCCCTAGACAAGCGACCTCTACAGTCTGAAGCCAAAGTCTGGCTAACTCTGATTCAAATGACATTTTGCTATATTTATGAATGGAAGTAACGGAACCCCTGCAGGGAAGAGACTTAAATCTGACACGTTTCTGCAAATTTATTGCACAAGTTTTAAAACAGAATGGAATAATTGAAACAATAAATTTGGTGCGTGCTAGAGGTTGGGCAGCCTTCCAGATGATCCATTAGTGTTTTTGGAAAGTCCTAGAAGTCAATCAGTGTGTTAATGGAGCATTAAAATTTTAAAAAGTTGAAGTACTTTTTATTTAGAAAATACAGACTCATCCAGACTCTGCTACTATTTCTGTCTGGCTCCTCTCAAGGCGTCCTGATGTTACCTTATGTAATAGTAACCCTTATGTTACTGTTACCTCTGGGTGCCCATGCGGTGTCGCAACAATGCTTTGTGATTAGGAACGCCATGTAAATGAATATTTGTTTACTTAAATCTGAGGTTGTAAGAAAACGGGTTCACCCATTACAGACGATGCAGGGAATAACAATTGTTGCGTAAAGGCCAGAATATTCTTATAAGCGTGCACGACATTTTCAGAAAATATTCCACCTGAAATCCTTTGCTTAAAAACAATCACTCCACTAAAAGTATTGGGACTAAGTGGATGAGGCCAGTTAGCTTTGAACTCGTTATAGCGGCACTAAACAAATGGAAAAGCAAAAGCCCATCTGCAGCACCTGTTATTGCATTTTCATCACATTATCTCCAGCATGCCGCTCTCGGCTCTGTGTGAAGACTTTCGGAACGGTGAATGCTAAAGTCCCAGAATAGAGCTGCCATTTCTGACACAGTCCTATTAGCACGTGGAGTTTGTCATTAATCACCAGCTGGGTTTCTCTGCAAGCAGCTCTGGCTTTCATCTGCTCCAAGTGACCTTGGTTCTTGATTAATCTCACAAATATGTTCTGTTTTCCGTCCTTTATGTTTGCCATTGTTGAAGAGCAACACGCCTGACACAATATGTACAGCATCAATGTGGTATCAAATCAGCACCTCAATTTAACTTTGTTCCCCTTTAAAATTCTGCAAGGGGCTGGTTCGGGTTACAGAAGGCCCATTTCTCTGCCATGTCTGTTAATCAGGAACATGGGCTGATATTTGAAAACCTTTTTCCTCTTAGCACCTTCATTTTCGAACACTTTTCTGAACTGCTTTTTTGTTTTGAAGCTTGCTGATTTTGTATTTAGAGCTCACACTCGAAGATGCCAATCTGTCAGTGTGTTTACAGGTTCGGATCATGGATGAGTTTTTTAGGTAGGAGTAGTACCTATACCACCTATACAGGCTATTGATGCGTATTAACTAACAATTGTTTTTAGTTTTATGGTTTAGCATCACATTTCTTGAAAGTGTTGCAAAGGGGTCTTGCACCTGTCCCGGAGAACACATGGCTCATGTGTCCTGGTTTGATGTTGGTCTGTTGTAGGGCCTACAGGGGTCACTGTTGCAGGCTCCACTGGCCATGTTGTTTTTATTATTACTGTTTAGTATTATAGTATTAGCATTATTGCTAGGTGTGGTACTAGGGAAATTCTACTCTTCAACTCGTGCAACTACTGGAAAACAGGAATGATCTTTGGGAGTGGACCGGTGGTTACACTCTACGATATACACAGTATATATTAAACTACTCGATTTGCCATAAATTCAGCTTATGACAGATTTGCCAGAACATGTCCTCATGGTAAATTGGGGAGTACCTGTGGCTCCAGGATCTAAATTTAGAAATTTTGAAATGTAAGTTATGATTTATTGTTTTGCATAATGGGTTGAAGTATTATAGTATTAGACTGTGGTAGCCTAGTGGTTAAGGTACTGGACTCTGGACCAGAAGGTCCAGGGTTCAAATCCCACCTCTGCCAAGCTGCCACTGTTGGGTCCTTGAGCAAGGCCCTTAACCCACAAGTGCTTGGATTGTAAGGTTGTATTAATTGGAAGTCGCTCTGGATGTCTGCTAAATGCTGTCAATGTCCAAAAAATGTAAATGTTGAAGTGGGAGAACAGATCCTGGACATGTATTCTTCCTTAGTCCCCAGGAGTTGTTAAGCCATCAATAAAGTGGTCTTTCTTCATCAGCCAAATTGAGCAATCAACCAATTTTGATTCGTCTCCAACCACTTCGATTTCCTCCCACATTCTAAAGACATGCATTAGGTTAATTGGTTGTTCTGGATCGGCCCAGTGTGAATGTGTCTCCCTAGTATCGATGTGACTTTGCTCCTGTCGTGAAACTTGAGAACGTTTGTTTGACTCCAGAAGATCTTGCAGACCAGCGTGACTCGCGTGCGTCAAGACTCCACATGGCAACAGGCAGCCGTTCAATCTGCAGCACACTGGAGGACTGCATTCAGCTACAAACATTACTGCCACCTTAATAGAAAATGACTTTTTGCTGTTTTTTTTACTTTTTCCGCATTGAAAATATGCTGTATGATTCACGATCAGAATAACTGAATGATGATGCCCATTTTAGGCAGCAGTAAAGCATGTTTGTGCCCATGTGGAGCGACAGTGCAGCGAAGACTGTTTTGTTAGCTGCTGACTGCACGCTGGTGGACGGTTACATCACGTGGACTTTTTGTGCTGGAAGAATTACAGATCTGTCAGTGAGCCTGTGACTCATGTCCTGTTCAAATTTTAGGCCTTCCAAGGTGCTAATTTTATTTGGGATCTTTTCTTCCATTTCATCCACTTGGTTATACTTGTTCTTCGCCTGCAAGAACGCAGGTGGTAAATCCATTCATCTGTCCATTCGTCTGTCCTTTCAGCCCTGTATTCTCTCTGTCATTATCTGTCCCCCTCACAACATCAGAACAGCTCTGTGATCTGGGTGAAGAGTGTGTATGTCAGAGAGATCATGGTTATATATGATTGTTTCCCACAAGGATCGAAAGATCTGACATTTTTTACCATGTGGGGGAATTTTGCTGATTCTTTTTTTTGTTTTGCTAGAGTTAGATGTAGCATGAGACGGGTATGTGGGTCTCTCTCTCTCTGTGTGTATCCAAGTGTCTGTGTCCTGAGGCCGCACGACATATTGAAAGCCCATCCACAAGTAGTGGGAGTGTGCACATGACCGGCAGGTGTGTAATAATGCCCACGAGGCAGGAAAGCCTGAGAGGCTGGCATGACACGAAGCAGTTCAGGGTGATCCCACGCAGAGTCGTGAATGAAAGTGTACTTGTGCGGGGGAACGCACACTCCTGCGTCCACTGTTTAATCCCCCTGCTTTTTAACTTCCTGTACGAGTGTCTGAGAGTCATGGGAGCAGAGACGGGCCTCGACCAGACCAGCTTTCATCACTCTGCCAAGCAGACTAGTGCTAATGAGAGGCCAGTGCACACAGACTACACACTGGTCTCAGCCTGTGTGTGTTAGATGCAACTGTTTTCATCTTCCTTTGATAAGTTCCCACATACGTTATGTGGGTTAGACCTCCGTGTGTGTGTGTGTGTGTGTGTGTGTGTGTGTGTGTGTGTGTGTGTGTGTGTGTGTGTGTGTGTCAGTCAGGGAGTGCGTGGGCATGTTTGTGTGCACATCCTATACTGCAATGGTGGAAACCATAAACTATTTTTAGAGACCTACAAACCTTTTGAATCCATAAACTTTTTATGAAATCCAGACTTTTTTCAGGTTCACACCAATTTTTTTCGTCACCCCATCACCCCAAGTATTTGAGGTCTGTTACACCACTACTGGAAACCTCCCTCACTGCTCTCATTTTCTTGTGCGTTTTTAACGAATGACGAATTGGAATCGTTTGAAAAGATCAGATTTGTGCCACATCAGGACCACTTCAGTTTGGTAATGTGAGCGAAGCCTAAGAAATGAATTCTTGGCGCCTTTTTCGAGTCATGAACATTTATTATAAACGTTTACAGCATTTAGCAGACGCCCTTATCCAGAGCGACTTACAATTGATAGTCTTACTTCTTCTTCTTCTTCTTTCGGCTTCTCCCTTTATCAGGGGTCACCACAGCGAGTTAAATGTTTCCACCTCACCCTGTCCTCCACGTCCTCTACTCTCACCCCAACTCCCTGCATATCTTCATTTACCACAACCAAATAACTCCTCTTGGTCTTCCTCTCCGTCCTCTTGCCTGGCAGCCTCCATCTCCCAACATCCTCCTACCAATATATCCACTATCCCTCCTCTGCACATGTCCAAACCATCTCATCCTTCCCTCTCGAATTTTGTCTCCCAATTTTCCAACCTGTGCTGTCCGCTCTGATGATCTCATTCCTTAATCCTTCCCCCTAGACACTCCTACAGAACCCTCACATCCTTAAGTTCTTGCCAACCTCTTAGCTCTGCTTCCTGTCCTCTTGATACATCTTACAATCCAATCAATTGTGGGTTAAGGGTCTTGCTCAAGGACCCAACATGTCAGCTTGCAGAGGTGGGACCTTCTGGTCCAATAGTCCAGTACCTTACCGCTAGGCTACCACAGTCCATGCCTAAACCCTCTATATGTTGTCATTAACACTTTCATTGGTCGTGCTCTATTCCTTGCTGATCGGGTGTTTTCCTCTCAAATCTTTTCATCCGTGGCCTTATTCTTCCTTTTGGATTGCTTCTGAAACTCTCATATCTGTCACTAGTTCTTCCCTCAGCGAACTCGCTCGGCTCTTCTTACTTCATTATTGCGCGAGAGTGACCTTTCAGTGAAGCAAGGCCATGCTTTACAGGCTGGGGGATTTTTATTTGCGCACATTGACATTTGTCTGTATAAGTAACTGCCAGGTGATGCAAGACTATTGTGCTCCTGAGAAGCTCTAAAAGCCGGAGAACGCCGTGTGTTTGTTGGGCAGAATCCAGGGCTGGCTGCACAGAGCTGCTACTTTGTAAGCAGGTCGATAAGTTTGGAAGCGGTAGAAGGTTTTGTGATGCCGCTTAAGAGATACAAATATCTGGAGTCGGCAGAGTTTAGCTTTCATTTCACTGCTTTTCCTGTGTGACTGGCTTTCACTCAGGTAATATAGTTCGCATAGCCTTTTATCTACTGGACTTTCTGGATGGAAAAACAACACACTGTTAGAATTCTGTCTGCTTGTAGCTTTTTTTTCTCTTTTTCCTGTACAGTCAGGGCTGTACAGTAAAAGTCTGAGTGGGGAGATGCATGCATAAAATAGGATGCATTGTCTAAAATCATCACATATGTACTGTTCTGTTTTAGTGATTGGTTGATTTTGCATTTTAAAAAAATTAAAATTAAAATTAAAACTGCTCCAATAAACAGTTAATACTCTTCTTAATACTTACAGTACTGTGCAAAAGTCTTAGACCACATTATAGTAGATATACCATTGTTTTAGCAACGGTAAATAATGACCATATATGATTATTTCTCAGTCTCTTATAGACTACAACCAGAAAATCTAGGAAATGTTTATGCAGTATTACACAATCGGGGAAAAACAGCTTCTGTAGGTTACAGTGCCAAGTATTTAGTGTCACCTTCTCTTACACTTCAACTTCACCAGGATGCCAAGTTGACCCTTGAAGTCCAAAGCCCCTTGATTACGATGTTATTTTGTGGAAGGTAGCAGCCAAGAAACCACATTTTCAGAAGGGGAAAAGGATGAAAAGGCTACGATATGCTGAAGCTCACAAAGATTGGAATGACAAATCAATGTCCAGTCATCAATGATGTGTCATTAAACCATTGCACATCTAATGGTGACCTAAGACTTTTGCACAGTCATGTACATGCCATTATGCATTTCTCACTAAAGACAGTGTTCCAAAGCTTTTAGTGGGTCTTTAAGTTGGGGTTTACAGAGTCCCGTCACTAACTGCAGGAATGTGTGCCTGTGTTTTCTCTTGACTTTGGCTAAGGCTGCTGACTGTAATGGAGCAGGAGATGGGAAAACTATCTTGAAAAACTCATTCAGACTTCAATTTGAAGCCACTTTTTTGGTGTTAACCGTATACTGACCAACTAAAAAGGCACTGTCTGATTTCAGTAACATATCTCTGGCAGCATCCCAAATTGCAGACTACTTTATTATTTATGATAAATGAATACGTCAACCCCTTGTCATTAATATTTCAAATACTGTTTAATAGTATGGGTATGTGGTTTGGAACACAAGCTTCCAAGTGATTTGTGGTGCAATGATCTCTGGCCGCAAGCAAACACAAAACAAACCAGCTACTTGCACAAGCACGTGAGGTGCGAAGCACGGAGGAAGTGGCTAAAATTGTGAACGTGAACATGTTTAACTGCATGCCTGTGCTGATCTGGAATAAAAATCAGAAGGTTGTACGTTCAACGTTGTACCTTTTCTGCTTCAGATTGTGATAGAAGCTTATCGGACAAATAATGAGTCATTTTGCATGTTTAAGGTGGTTGTAACTTCAGGCTCCTGCAGATGGCGTTGCATGAGGATGATCAGGCTATAATTACCTGCTGGATGTGTGACAAGATTCATATATTGAGAAGAGGTGGTACAGTGCAGTAAATGTCTCCTTAGGTGTGTGGAAAATGCATCGCAAAGCAGATGTTAATGATTGTTGGACTTGCCAAAGGCCATAGTGTGAAGGAAGTAGCTGAATTTGGAGGTGTATCGAAGCAAATTCCAATCTACTTGACATTCTCGTCCGAATTGTGGACGAAAAACTAAACAGGCACCGCTGGCGTGTTTCATGGGTTGTGAATAAAAATGGCTTCGCTTCCAGCCAGAAATTGCTTCTAGAAGTCAATAAAGTTCCTGCGAGCATTCATTGCACTGTACCACCTCTTCTCAATTTATGAATCCCGTCACACACCCAGCTTGTACTTATAGCCCCATAATCCTCGTGCAACGCCATCTGCAGGAGCCTAAAGGTGCTACCACCTCATACGCAAGGTGACTAAGTTTGTTTGGTGAGCTAACAAAATTAATACACATTTTTCATAGATATTTCAATAGAATTCTTTTCAAAATGGAGATATTCCATGACCGCCGATTCAAATCCCCACATCCGTTCTTCAGAGCACTTCATGCTTGACAGCAACCAACATTCTCTAGAGGGCATTTGGGGACACAGCCCATCTACTGACTACTTCAATCATGAAGCAAAATCGAATTTCACATCCTGGCCTGAGCTACTGGGCTACATCATGTGAATTTATTTGAGGGTCCTCACCTGTCACTCGGCACTCGGCCAGTCGTCTTTTTCATTCCCCGAAGAAGCGAGATGCAACTGTCTGAGACAGATCTACACACTCCACAGTGTCCACTAACTCACCCTCAGGAACATCATACTGAAGAGATCAGCTTCCAACTAGCAAATGAAAGATGGCATGAGCACGCTCCCATCTGGATCACGACCAAGCCCGCAGCATGGTCCGACTCAGTTAGTGGCCAGTTAATGAGTGGCATAAGGTTCTCGCAGTGCTAATTTAGATAAAGGAAGACTTAATGAGATGAGATAAAGGGATCCGATAGGAAGTGCTTATAAAGGAGAGCAGAAAATATGTTAGAAGAGATTGCAGTACAGGTTAGTCCGTCTCTGCCTCACTGACTCTCATCCATACTGTCTCATTAGAGACACAAACAGATACGACTCCACAATAGAGCCAGAAGGCTCAGGGTGGTCGACTCGTGTCTGTTTCTCCCTGTGTTTTTATTATTTTCTTATTTAACCCATTTCTGGCTAAATGCAATGGACCTGAAACATCATCAGATTTTTGCACTAAAACAGTCCTACAAGAGAATCCAATTAAACAAATGGAAAAATGTTATATATAGTCATATATCAGTCAAAGTCTGATCTGCCCAATATATTTGTGGAATGCATCATGTCACGACCAAAAGAGATTTCTGATAACCACATAAGACTCGTTGATGCTCATCGGGCTGGAAAAGGTTACAAAACCATGTCTAAACAGTCTGGACCCCAGCAGTCCACACTCAAATGATGTTTAAATGTAGGAAAGTGAAGACCTCTGTTACCCTTATCCAGCAGTTAATGAACAGCAAAGATCACTCCAAGAGCTTGTGTTGGTCTCCAGGTCACAAAGGAACACAGGGTAACATCTAAGCAACTAAAGTCCTCCATCTTCCCACAGTCCAAAGACATGCTTTAGGTTAAATGATTACTCTAAAGTGCCCTTAGTGTGCGAGTGCATGTCCTGTCTAGGGTTGTTCCTGCCTTGTGCCCTATGCTGCCAACTAGGCTCTTCTGCAACTCTGTCCAGGATTAAGTGGATAAAGTGAATGTATGAATGACTCCATCAGGATACCACTGAAAAACAATGGTTTGCATGGTAGTGTTACGAGGAGAAAGCCACTGCTCTCCGATAAGTACGTTGCTGCCTGTTTACAGGTTGCTAAAGATCAAGTGTTCAACCCAGAAGGCTACTGGAAAGACATTTTTTGGATTGATGAGACCAAAATGGATTTTTTTTGCATTCTATTTTAAACGAAATGTGTTAGGAGAAAGAAAACTGTATTCCGTAGTAAATAAATCCTTATGGAATCTGTGAAATGTGGTGGTGGTGGTGGTATGGTTTGGGTCTGTTTTACCACATCTGTGCCAGAAAGGCTCGTCATCCCTGATGGAACAATGACTGATGAGGTTAGGACATATGTCCTTGAGTTGATTCTTAACAGAATGTCAGTCATGCAACCAGACAATGACCCTAAGCATACAAACAACAAATGGTTAAAGAAGAAAAGTTGACGTGTTTTGATCTGGCCAAGTCAACATCCTGATCTTAATCCAATGTAGATATTGTGGAAGGACCTGAAGTGAGCTGTTCATGTGAGTGAACCCACCAACATTTAGAGTTGAAGCTGTTCTGCTCAAGTGTAAGACTAAATACTTGCCACTGTAGCCTCTAGAAGCTGTTTTTAAACATACTGCCTACAAATTTCCTGTTTTATCTGGTTGTATTACTAATACAGAGACTGAAAAGTAATTATGTGGCCATTATACTATTGCTAAAACAGTTGTTTTGGTGGCCTAAGACTTTTGCACATAATGCTCTTTTGCCACTCACAGGAATGTGATATAGGATAATTACCCTCAGTAAATAAATGACGAAGTATAATGATTTGTCTCATTTGTTTAGTTGTGTTCTCTGTCTACTTTTGGGACTTGTGTGAAAATCTGATGTTCTAGGTCATATGTATGCAGAAGTATACATACAATTGTGGTTCACAAGGTTAACTTTGAAGCACCACTGTATAGTGAGAGCGAAAGCAGTGTTACGTAGTAGGCTACTGAGAACTGATTGAGAAGCTCTACATTGTGCTCATTTCTTGAGCCATTCCTACTTTACTTTGACATAATGCTTCAAAAGCTGAGGTGTTAAATCTCTCTTGAACTTCATACAAAAACAAAGGTTCTTGTGGCTTGTTTTTCTCTGTGCTGGCGAGATGATAAAATCTCACTTTTTATTCTCCGGTTCTTTGAACTGCGATGTTCATTTCTGGCTCTGCTTGCATTGGTCCGTATACCATGCAGGTCCTTTTTCATTGTTTAAACCTGCACTGTTTGAGATTCTGAGTAGCACACGACCCTTTGTGCTGCTGTCTGACGATCTAATCCTTAAATGCATGAAGTGCTGCTTTGCTAATACATGGCACCTGCTCCCTGCTCTTCAGAGAGTTCAGCGTCTGTGCAGCATCCCCAGTAATTGTTTGAACAATGTGGGTGCACTAAAAATCCCTCCGAAAACACAGGAAATGGCTCTTTTTAAATCGCTCCATCAGTGGAATCCAATATGTTATGTGGATGGTGAATCATTCCCATAAGATCCTGGTGTCTCCCACAATCCAAAAGACGTGCGTTAGGTTAATTGATTGTGCTTAATTGGCTCGATCTCAGTATGTATGACTAGTTTCAGTGTAACCTTGTGTCTGTCATTAAATAGCCATTGGAAGTTAAATAAGTAAACAATCAGTCCCACAACAGCAGTGAACAGTAGAGCAACCAAAAATATCTGTACAACAAAACGAGTCAACTGAACTACGTTTACTCCATGCTTATTTTTTGAAATGCCTCCCTTTTTGTTCTCGTCATACCTTTTCTGCTAGACAACACTAGATTCCAAAATCTCCTCAGTGTGGATCGTCTGTCTGGGTTTGTTTTCTGCAGAGGTTGTGTTAACTACTTTCCATTCAGAGAATCAACACATTTAATCTGACCAGCTGTACACAAACTGTTTGCATGCGTCTATATATAACCCTCAACATATGATCGTAATGCACGTGGTCCAGTCCAGATCACTGGAGATGTTGAGCACCATCTGTGCTCATCGGTTTGTGTTTTATTCCCAAGTTGATCTGTGGGCTGTGAAATTTGTTTACAGCATTTAGCAAACTCCCTGGTCTTATTGCTTGCCATTTATTGCAGCCACTACAATATTGAAATTCCTGCCGTTTCATAAAGTCAGTCTATCTAAGAAGATTTTATAAATTACCAGTCTTCGGAAATCTCTGCTCTGGCATGCGTAGGGCTTTAAATCAGCCAACTGTTTAGTTAAACCTTTCATGGATTGTTAAAACTTCCTCGGCTACTGCTGGTTGTCTCAGAATTAAGTCTGCTCCAGTTATTACTTTCCCCTCTGTTTTGTGTTAAGAGCATCCTGCTAATCTGAGCCATGTGTTCCTCCACCTGTTAAGCATCGACTCTCTCTTCATCTTCCAGAAATGGTTGTTTGTTTTAGTTCATGGCTGTGGCAGGTCTTACCACACGTGGCCTGATTAGAACCTGAAGTTGGTACGTCGGTACATGACAGGTCATGGGGCATCAAATGTAAAATCGATAATCATGAAGACTGAAGTGTAAATTTTTAGAATTCTGTTTAAAGATGGAATTTTTTTTTTTGTCTTTTTTTTTTTTTTTTTTTCCCCACCCCGCTAGCTCTCAAGCTGCATATTTACTGCATGTTCTAGTTTTCTTTTCTTTATATAGGACTTTTAATAATAGATATTCTTGCTAAGCAGCTTTCTCAGCAGTCAGTAGTGACAGTGATGAGGGGGAAAAACATGAGAAGCCAGGCTCAGGAGAAACCCATTCTCCTCTGGGTGAGACCAGACAACAAGGTTAAGATCTTAAGAGACCTTGTTTAGCTTTATATAGGTGAAATCGAGCTGTTTTGTCTCTGCCTTAGTTTAATTCCAATTCTCATGGTGAGGGTCATAGTGACAGCAGTCTTAGAAGAACAGGCCAGACTTCTTTATCCCCATTCATAGATTCTGGCTCCTCCTGGGGGATCCCCAAGTGTTCCTAAGACAGCTGTGAGATATCACCCTTCAAGTGGGACCGTGGGTGTGCCCTGGGGTGTCCTCCTTAGGGGACGTACCTGGAAAAGCTCTAGCAGGAGCTGACCGGGGGTATCATTGTGAGATGACGAAACAACATCCTCTGGATCCCAAGGAGCAGTGTCTTCTGAAGACTTCCGAAAAGTGACATCACTGTCACAAAGAGCGAGACCACCAATGGGGCTTATGAACTTACTTTCTTCTGATTGTAACTTTTTTCTTTAGTAATTTTCCAAAGCACAACTTAGATATATTTGTAAAGCTGCTAATAAACCAAAAAAACATATTTTTTTCAGTTCTTCATGGGGACCTGAAGTACTATAATGAACAATTTCTTGGGAACCTCTGGGCGGTCCAGTGTGTTGTGGTTCTCTGCCTTCTGGTTCCAGTGTGTTTTGATTACACAATCTTACATTACATTACCACTAATACATTCTTATGATGTATAGTTTTTGAGTTAAGAGCCTTGCTCAAGGGTCCAACAGTAGCAGCTTGGCAGTGTTGAGACTTGAACCCTGGACCTCCTGGGCAGTAGTCTATTACCTTATCAGCTGCACCACCAGAGGGTCATGAGACAGAGCTCCTTCATAGAGAGTTATCACGTCTGCAAACTGAGAAGGATTTCTAAAAAAAAGTCTGTTCTGAGGTCAGTAGAAGGTCATCTTATATGTGGCCCCAGGCCCATTTCCCTTCCTATCCTTTTCTTTTATTTAAAAGAAGGTCAAGTGCGGTGAACTGAAGTTCTTATTGGGTTTTTTTCCAGTTGGTTGCATATCAGACCTGCATCACCTTGTTGCTTTCGCATAGCTTTGTTTTCTGCTGGGTTCCTTTGTTTAAAGTACGTACAGTGCCAAACAATTATTTATAATTATTTTACAATAATTTGTTTTTGATGAAGTATCTTTCGTCATATTAAGTTTGTTCAGTGGCGTGCAGTGCATACAGTGGGTACCTCTTTTGCTTATTTTCTTGCAAGCTGGCATTTGATGTCATCTTGTTAAATTAGCATGAGCATAGACAGTGAGGTTTGTTTATGAATGATGAATACACATCACCTTCTATATCTCGAGAAGGTGTGAGACCATTATCGGCCAGCCGCCCTGGTGAAAATCATAAATCTGATTGGTCAGTCATCTTATCCGTTTAATAGATTCACAATACTGAAGCCTTCAAATTTGAATAAGAATCAACCATGTAGACGTCATTCTGTTGAGCAGCTCTGATTGGTCAATAGCACAGTCGGTCAGAAAGGCGTCCCATAGCAACCAAGAAAACGCAGTGCTTTCGAGTTGACTTTTCATGAAATAAATCTTTATATAATATTTTGCATATACCTGTCTGTTACCCCTTAGAAGGGTTAGAAGGGCTTGGTGGCACTCCACTAAGTTTGAATGTTGGATTTATTTTCTAAAGTGGGTTCTGATGGTACAGCGTAGAATTAGCTTGCGCTACAGAGTAAACTGAAAGTGGAGCTTTAATTGTGGCTTGGTACAAACGATACGAGTAATTACACGGCTGTGTCTTATCTCTGTGATGTAGTCGTGTGGAATTGAGTAACGACCCTCCGTGGCTCTTTAATATTCTCTGTAAGGGTTCATGCTCACCTCACAGTATGACTAGTATCGATGTAACCTTGCCCCTGGCGGGAATAGCCAGTGGTACTGACGCAACGAGAAATAAAACTAAAAACCAAACAAACTCTGTAAGGATAAGTTAACTCAAACATCAGTAGGGTCTTGCCTTGACATGATCCTTACCAGGACCTCATGATGAGTCCATTTATGCATCCTCAGAGCTTTCTCAGTCAGGACAAATGAGCGCTGACTCGCCAGACGAAGAGTCCAATCACCCATGCTTAGCACCGGCTCGGGGTGAGGCCATTTGCTCATTACACATTCTGTGCGGGCTCGACTTTGGGCAGCTCATTTAGCTGTTGTGACAAATGTTGAAGGCTGTTGAGAGAGGACAATGAGAAGATCGAGGGTGGGAAAATAATTGGTTATTTTTCCTACAAATTAGGAGACCAGAGCCCCTTAATAGGGAAGGAAAAACGTCTTCTATAAATAAGTTATGGACCTTGTAAGTCATTACTGGTTTGTTTGCGATTCTCTAAACAGCAAACGGTGATGTTTAATAAATCATGGATCCATTTTTTACACCATCTTTCTTCAAATATTGGACACTGGGTTTCATGTAATTGTAGAAAGTCTCTGATTGGGTAGTTTAGTGACACCGGTCACCTCTAGATTATAGTTCACGGACCTGTAATTGTATTAAAAGCCATTGCTAAATATTGCTGCTTTTCTGGGTCAGTAATCACATAAATCCATAGTGCAGTAGTAATAGTGGCTTATGTTTATCTGTAATGCTTTAAGGCTGCTGCTTACCAATTGTTGCAGATGCAGACAGACTATATGATTATACAGAAAGAATATGACGTTTGAGTAGGTCCTCATAACGCTATTATTACACAGACCCATGAGACATGTTCTGTACTTGCACTGCTGGATGTTAAATCATCCTAATAAAGTTCATTTGGTAGGAAATCAGTCCCATGAGAACCACATGCAACCGCACTAAGAAGAACGTACAATTAGTATAATAATTTCCCCTATCTCTATTTTTGTCTGGAGTCAAACTAAATTATACATTGAAGTACCAGTATCATGACTGGGGTGGCGTGTTAGTTAAGGCACTGAGTGCATAAAGTGCGTAAAACACTTTGCGTGAAACCTTAAGTATAACCTAGGGGCTTTCTTAAGGGAATCGTCATCAACCCTTAAATGGTCCCTTAAGTATGAAATGGTCCTTAAGTAATCCCTTAAAACTGTTAAGTGGTGCATGAAGCTCCTTAATGCTAAATTCTATTAGAATTATTTAAGGGACGCAAATCCTCATCGTAACTCTCAATGTGGCAGACGATTTTTGCTCTTTTTTGTAATAATATATATGAATGTATAATAAAAAAATAGTGTAATATATTTTATTATTATGTGGTTGATTTGCTGTGTGGATGATGTACTATTTTTTTGTTGTTATTATTATTATTCTTGTCATTATTAAATTGTTGTTTTTTGGTGTGTTTGGTTTGTCTTTTCTTGTTTTCGCCATTATCTTCCATTTTTCTTTAATAACCGTTAAGGCAGCGCTCAAACAGTGGTGTTGAGTGAAGGTTCCAGCAGCCCCTTCCAATGATGAGTTGTCATGAAATCAGTGGAACTGTATTTCAACAAAACCTCAGTCACTGCACCAAATCCCTTACTATTTTCCCTTATTGAAACATCAGAGGGATTTCATGCAATATACTTACACAGTTGGGTATGGGAAAGTCTGTCCTTAAAGTTTCGACCTAAGGCACTGGAGTTAGTCAGAAAGATGATTTTTTAATTCCCAACAAGACAAGCTACAACTGTTGGGCCAGTGTGCAAGATCCTTTACATGTACAGCATTTAGCAGGCACCCATATGGAGATCCACCTACTGTTGCTACATTCTGAGGTTTATGGGCCTTGGTGGGTACTGAACTGAACCCAGTGTCTTAACCCCTGTGCTTGGACGGTATCAGTCTGGCAGTCTAGATAAGGGTGTCTGCTAAATAATGTAAATGCATAGTAACTTATTCCATCATCAACATCATTCTGGTGATTTTGCCATAGGTCAGAGGTTCCAGAGACCATCGTTACTGCTCTTCACTGCTCTGCCATAAACCACAAGGCACTTTCTCCCATTATAATGAATGACAGTCTCTCAAATTTGTTCAGCATAGTGCTGATGATTATCGAAATGGCATCTTGCCTCTGCTAACATTCTCGACTTCTGTTCTGTCAGTGAGTAACCTAAACGTTTAATTTATTCAGTGATGATATTCAGTATTCAGACCTTTTTCTGAAAGCAGTTCCATTATGATAGGCGAGGTTAGCCTGGATTCTTTAAATGAACTCCCTGTAGAAACACACTGAGCCTCATGTCTGGCTTATTTATTCCGTCTTTATTCCTTACTTCTCGCTTGGGTATGTCCTGACCTTTTTACACCAGTTCGCAATTTTTCTCTTGGCATCTACAAAGTTTTATGTTGTTTTTTTAAACCTTTGCCATGCAGTAGTTGTTTATTTCATGGGAGGAAACAGGAAGAGAAAAATGATTCATGGAAATTATTATATATTTGGGAATTTTATTTCTAAACTCATTCACACAGACAGAGAAAGTTGTTTCCACTGTGTGGGGTTTCAAGGTTCAGAAATGTTCAGGTTTCCTGCTTGATTTATTATGGATTCATTTCTCCATCCTTTTTAAACTTTGTTTTTATCTCTCTCTCTCTGCTGGGTTTTATCTCGGACTTTGTGTGACTGCAGCTGTAGGCGCTGTTTGGGATTTTTTTTAATCTATCATCATGCCTGTAATCAAAAATATGCTTTATCATAATCCGTCGCAGTGAGAGAGTTTTGACCTTGACTGATCTGGAAGCTCAGGCAAGATGGAGGCTAATTGTGCTAGTATGGCAATTAGCATAAATCATTATCGCGGAAGTCATTTAGCAGTGCTGATGCACTGATAAAGGCTCATTAGCATCAAAGCTAGATGTAAAAGGTTGGGAAAAAAGTTGTGCATTATGCCTACAGCTGTCTTTTGTGGCATGCGAGGGGATAAGTGTTTGCACTATAGCAGAAACTCGTTCTTCTGCTGAGTTGCCCTGCTGGATTCATTAGTCTGCAGGTGAGAGGACAGGCGTGTTTATCAAACTATAGGTTCTTTTATGAAGTCGTTTGTGTCTGATGCAGTGCATATAGCAATTTCATCACAGATGCTTGCTGCATGGCTTCCACAAGTACAGAATGAGTTTTAGAACTGCAAGTCATTTAAAATGTTTAAAGAACCTTCAATCCAAATGTGTATGGTATGAGGATTAGCTAGTTTTGCAGCGTTAGAATATTAACAGGATTGCCTTCGCTGAGATCCTGTAATAGGTTTACAGTATTTTATAGTGTCTTATCTGGGAGCAGTTCATCCTTAACCCCGAAAACGCTTCAGACGAGAAGTATTTAGTCAGAATAAATATCTGTTGGTGTTGGTAGTGCTTCCCAGTGGGTAGATAAAGTACACATATCGTGTACTTGAGTTAAAGTAGACATACCCAAGTGTAAAATCTTACTCTAGTCAATGTAGAACTCCTCCCTCTAGACGCCCACTGAAGGGAAAGTACAAAGCGTACTTGAGTTTAGAAACTACTACAGGGTGGGGCCATTTTATATGGATACACCCTAAATAAAATGGGAATGATTGGTGATATCAACTTCCTGCTTGTGGCACATTAGTATATGGGAGAGGGGGGAAACTTTTCAAGATGGGTGTTGACCATGGCGGCCATTTTTGAAGTCGGCCATTTTGGATCCAACTTTATTATTTCCAATGGGAAGAGGGTCATGTAACACATCAAACTTATTGAGAATTTCACAAGAAAAAACATGGTGTGCTTGTTTTTAACGGAACTGTATTCTTTCATGAGTTATTTTACAAGTTTATGACCACTTATAAATTATGTTCAAATTGCTGCCCATTGTGTTGGATTGTCAATGCAACTCTTGACACACTGATAGCAAAACACCACAGAAGAAATGGCTAGCAAGGGCTTCCAGTATCCGTTGTTTCAGATGCTGCACGTCTCGTATCTTCACAGCATAGACAATTGCCCTTCAGATGATCTAAGGGGGTCAGATCGGGAGAGCATTTTTTCTGCTGCGGTGTTGCTATCAGTGTGTCAAGAGTGGGAGAAGAGGGTTGTAAATAACTCATGAAAGAATAAAGTTTCCGTTAAAACGAACGCCCACACCATTGTTTTTCTTGTGAAATTCTCAATAAGTTTGATGTGTTACATGACCCTCTCTTCCCATTGGAAATAATAAAGTTGGATCCAAAATGGCCGACTTCAAAATGTCCCTGCCATGGTCAACACCCATCTTTTAAAGTTTCCCCCCTCCCATATACTAATGTGCCACAAACAGGAAGTTGATATCACCAACCATTCAGTGCCATAACCCTGATTGGTGTGCTTGCCACTCGCGTCTTTCGTTTTTATATGTTACGCTTTAATCCGCACACAAGCCAGAAGGAACGACAGATTTCACATAATGTAGAGGAGTAAAAAATGGGATATTTGACTTTGAAATGTGTTGGAGTTCAAGTAAAAAGTCATCCCAAATGGAAATGCTTAAGTAACTTAAAGCTATATGAAAAAATGACTTAAGTATAGTAACAAATTACATTGACTTTATTGTCCACCACTGCTGCTTCCATACACAAACTAATATTCTGTTTCCTGTTTTTAATAACATGAACGTCAAAAGTGGAACTAATGTAATAAGTAAAGGCTCCTATTGTAATAACTTTCTTCTGTCTGACATTCAGTGGCATTAAACCTCTCTACTTTTTAATACAGCTTTGCTGTCCTCCTGCTTTTTGTCTGGAGTCAATGGGTCTGATCAGGTTTGAGCTCATGAATCACTGACATGCTCTTCAGCTAATCATGGGGCCAATTAACATTTTATCTCTTGAAACAGTTGGGGTTGTGCTCCACCAGTAATTTACTCTGAAATCAGGATTGGGGAGCAATGCCAGTGACTTTAAGAAGGGATTATTCATCCTGTTCTCCTTTAGTTAAATGGTTTACCTTACGCACAGAGCCGTGATGGATGGCACTGTGTAAAGCTGACGATTTGTTTTCCACGTGTCTGTTACCCAGGCGGGTTATTGAACTAACAGCACTTTCTGTGGTAGGGTTACTGTTCTGAATCCTTATCTAGTACCTGTTGGTTCCCCATCACACAACAGTACTGTGTAGTTTGGGGTGGAGATATTAGCAGCAGTAGTGAAGCCCCAGTCTTATTGTTTTCCTTTTCTAGATGGCATTAATATCAGGGGTCTGAGTGCTGGCTGATCCCAAGTACTGATCTTTATGGGAATGGCAGTGGCGCTGTACTTTATCAGTAGGTTCTGACTTTGAATCCCAGCTCTGCTCTTCAGCAAGGTTCTTAGCCATCTACTGTTTAGGTCACCGGGAGTTGCTCTAAGTAGATCTGTTAAATGTGGGCACGTACAGTACTGTGCAAAAGTCTTAGGTCACCATTACATTAGATATACCATTGGTTAACCATATATTTAGAACTTTATTCTTCTGTAACCATTCTTTGGTAGAACGGCTTGTGTGCTTAGGGTCGCTGTCTTGCTGCATGACCCACCTTCTTTTGAGATTCAGTTCATGGACAGATGTCCTGACATTTTCCTTTAGAATTCTCCGATATCATTCAGAATTCATTGTTCCATCAATAATGGCAAGCCGTCCTGCCCAGATGCAGCAAAATAGGCCATGATGCTACCACCACCATGTTTCACAGATGGTATAAGGTTCTTATGCTGGAATGCAGTGTTTTCCTTTCTCCAAACATAACGCTTTTCTTTTAAACCAAAAAGTTCTATTTCTGTCTCATCCATTTACAAAACATTCTTCCAATAGCCTTCTGGCTCGTCCACGTGATCTTTAGCGAACTGCAGACGAGCAGCAATGTTCTTTTTGGAGAGCAGTGGCTTTCTCCTTGCAACCCTGCCATGCACACCATTGTTGTTCGGTGTTCTTCTGATGGTGGACTGGTGGAAGCTGTTTATAAATCCTGCGTACAACTTTCTTTTTGGTACTTTTTGGTTGTATTCTGATAAAAAGGCTGGTACCGGATTATATGTGTTCTTTATACCATTGCTAAAGCAACAGTGTATTTAATCTAATGGTACTAATAATATTATGTTTAATTTGTATAGCGTCTTTCAGCCCTTTATATACTGTTTATGCACAAACAGTACACCTTTCAGATTTTCCTTATTTCTGGAAATCATCTGGTATATTGTCACTATTCAGCAACATGTTTTTGCTCATGGCCATGTAAACAACGGTTAAATTTCACAACTGCTGAACAGATCGTACTGACATGCTCAGTGTTGCAGAAAATTGAGCAAGTATAATGGAGAAAGTAACCCTGAGAGTAGACGGTGGCACAGTAATGGACTCTGAGGATGCTCTAAAGCTGAATCTGTGTTCAGTCCAAACAGCCGGACTGAACTTATGAGGTTCTTACTGAAATCTCCAAGAGGTCTACTCACTTCTGTCTTACTGCAGATTACCCACTGTCTATTTATACCCGTCCAGCTGCAATCACATTTCCTCCTAAAAGCTTCCCCACACTCAATGTTTTAACATTTTATTAAATAACATCAAAGCAGATTATGGTTTCTGTCTACCTATTAGACTGCAGAATCTCTTCATCTCTCTGTACCTCAATCCTCTGCTTCTACATACACCGTGTCCAAGTCTAATGGTTTGTACCAATCTCGGAGCATCCTGATGGAAGCTGGTTCACATGATCTAGGGTCAACCATCTGTTAAAGTGGATCTGGCTATTTGTAACTCTGAGTGCACACAACATGGTTTTAACCCTGAATTTCCTGCTGGTATCTGCCAAAGTTGTTCGTATTCGAGTTAAATTTATGTATATAGCCGCTTTTAACAGTTTTCACTAAGGATCTGAGTCTGTATCCCAAATAAAAGGTTTTGATGAACAAGGATAATGAACAAACCTTGAAGGTAATTAATTTCTTAGGTTTTTAAGAGGTCTTGTTAGCAGAATATAAAGAAATCACTGTGGTAGCCTAACAGTTAAGGTACAGGACTATGGACCAAAAGGTCCTGGGTTCAAATCCCACCTCTGCCAAGCTGCCACTGTTGGGTCCTTGAGCAAGGCCCTTAACCCACAATTGCTTGGATTGTAAGACTGTATCAATTGTAAGTCGCTCTGGATAAGGGCGCCTGCTAAATGTTGTAAATGTAAATGTAAATCAAGCAGTTTTGTGTGAAGCTTGTTCAGTTTAGTAAGAATAAGAGTCTTGAGAGACTTGATTGGGTTTGGTACATATATATATACACGAATTCCAAAGTGTGAACTCAGAAGTGTGAAAGCTGTCATAGCAGGAAATGAGATCAAACATCAAACCAGGACCAATGATTGTATATGGACCAATTTTGTGTCTACAAACTTTTGGCTTAATGGTGAATAAGCACTCCAGTGAGACTTCTGCTGGGTTCTAGGGTTCTAAAAACCCTGTGAAAATGTCTTTTTTTTTTTTTTTTTTTTTTTTTAGACCTGGAAGCATTTAGTAAAATGATTGAAGACTGAATGTTTGTTTTTAGAGCGGTACGGGTATCAAAGGTTGGATTTGTTGGATTTCGCTTTTTCCGTTTAATCTACTGTGACATTTAATGCTGTAAACATACCTAATATATCCTGACATAAAAAATCCTTAAAGATGGCACCCTAATGCCTTTTCGTGATGGATCAGTTCTTGTAAGGTTACCAGTATGGGAGGTGTATTGGACATCATCCTGTAGTCAGAGCTTTTCCACTGCAGTCATTACAAATTGTATTAGACTCATTACTGTAAGATCACCAGACCTTGAATTATAATGTTTAGGAGTCATATTAGAGGACAGATGTGCTGGTCTGAGGTCTCTGAAATACATCCAGAATCTCGTTTGTATTTTTGCGCGTTCTGTGTTCAGGCAAATTGAAGGTCTATTCACAAGCAACAAAAATTTTGTATTTAAATTGTAAAGCCTGCTAGGGCCTTATACTTTATATAATTGTACAATTAACACGTTTTATGTAACTCTGTCTTAGCAGAAGAAAAGAAATACCAATTGGCTGCTGGAAAAGACCTTAGACATGTATACTTATTTATAGTGACCCAGTAGTTCAGACCATTTCTTTTATCGTCTCCATCTTGGAAATATAAAAATAAAGCTCTTGCAGATGATTCACGCAGCAGCCTTCTAAGAAAATAGGTCACATTACTGTTGCCTCTGCAACATTTAAAGTCATTTACATAATGACAGACTTGATGGGAATTTAAATACAAAGAACACAATGTATTTTTGTTGAGATTATTGTGTATTTTAGATGGAGTAGACATATTGGTGTACAGTGACGCTTTAAAGTTTGTGAACCCCATAGAATGTTCCATTTGTCTGCGTAAATATGACCTAAAACATCTTCAGATCTTAACACAAACATATTTCAGGTACTTAATGTTTTATGGTGGCCCTACGTATGATATTTTAACTTAATGATGGGAATCCGATAAACATAAATAAGGATGAACACTGGGAAGCTGTGGTCGGGACAATAATCGTTTTTGTTTTTCGATTTCAAGACATTATTCAATAAATTACACAAGGTCATCAGTGTTTTATTATAAAATAAGCTTTATGTTGATGATTTGCCCAACTGCAGTTTGGAATAAATGTTTTAAGCATGTTTAAAGTAGGCTCTGATATACAGTGGGGCAAAAAGTATTTAGTCAGCCACTGATTGTGCAAGTTCTCCTACTTAGAAAGATGAGAGAGGTCTGTAATTGTCATCATAGGTACACTTCAACTATGAGATACAAAATGAGAAAAAACATCCAGGAAATCACATTGTAGGATTTTTAAAGAATTTTATTGTAAATGATGGTGGAAAATAAGTATTTGGTCAATAACCACCGTATACAGTATTTGTTAAACTCCTCGGTTTACGTTAAATTCCACTTGCAATGGATTTGCAGCAACATATCCCCATTGTAATCAGGGAATGCCTGTATTCAGACTAAACACCGCAAGTTCAGCATGGTCCTTCAAATTCACATAATACAACACCCTTTTCGCTCTGCTCCATTGACCACAGAATGGATGCTGATCTTTGTCTTGGATCACAGCAGATTCAAAATGACTGAATCACCTGTTTTATGACTCTAATGACTCTAAGAAGTTGGCAGATCACATGGTGTAATTCTTGTAATTTTGGGTGTAGCTTATCTTACTAACAACTAATAAGACTAAGTACTCTGAACAAACTACCAGTATTCGACACATACATCTACATTAATTTCTCCAAAGTAAAGTTAGATTTACCAAGACGGAGAATCCTGAATATACTGAAAGAACTGATGATGGAGCTAAAAAGCTACAGTAACTACATTATAATGGAGGACTTAGTTCAGTGCCCAAGCCTTTAGTCTTCTTTAGTCTTCTCTTTTATCCCATGATCCATTTCTCCTTTATCTCTCTTTAAAGCATTATGCATCAGTACTAGTCTACATGTACAAGGTAAAAGTTTGATTTTGTACTTCTATGCTGGTCGTCCATCTACCTTCAGCTTCACTAGTTAAACCAACCGGTTGAGATGTTTTTTACCCTCTGTTGGAATGTGTTCATAAAGTCACCTGTGCACTCATATCTCCATGATAAAGTTACGTCTTAGACGAATATTCCTTCTAGAGTTAGTGCAAACATACTGCTGCTCATCCTGCAGAAAGAGCTGATTGGAAATGACACAGTGTGACATGCAGTACGATTTTACTGAGAAGGACCCATGAAGTTCAGCAGACTAGAAAACAAGCACACTGCACATTGACCAGTTTAAAAACATCGCTCAGCTTTCCTCTTTTTTTTTGGAACTCTCAAAAGGTTCACCTGCTTGTTCAAGCGAAAACATTGTCTAAAATATTGGTCTCATACACAATGCTGGCTATGTTTACACGCTGAGCCTGATTCTAAACCCTTTGTGCTTGATGACCGCATCAATCTGCAGTCAGCACTTCACTCATCAGACATTTTTATTAGAAATTCCCATTTAAATACCGGGTAGAACCCTCTTAGGGAAAGCCAAGTTCTTCAAGTGCTTCTGGCCCATGATTGCATGCCACCAAGGCTCTGAGCCGTTAAGGCATGGACTCCACAAGACCTCTGAAAGTGTCCAGTGGTGACTGTCATCAATAAGTTAGCAGCAGATCCCTAAAGTTCTTTAAGTTGTGTCCATGGATCAGACTTGTTTGTCCAGCGCATCAGATCCGACTGAGATCTGGGGAAATTGGAGGCGTGAATAGTTTTTTTTTTTGCAGTGTCATATTTCTTCCTGCACATCCTGAGTCAGATTAGTACCTTTCCATCAGATGTATTCATTTATATGCACTCCTTCTTCTGTTATCAGCATTGCCAGCACTTTCAGAAGATGATTATTGCTTAGTTAGTCTTTTTGTTTAACACTAGTTTGCCTGACTTCTGTCTCTTCTGAGGACACGCCCCTCCTTTTTCCGAACCATCGGGGGCTATCAGCCAACTGTTTGTTAGGTAAATGCGTGATGTGTATATGGATTGTATAGATATAAGCAGAGCTACTCAAAGTTAATGCGTTTTACCATCCTTAAGCCTTGTTGCTGCTTTCAGAGTATTTTGCAGTGCTGTTAGTAGTTCAGGTTTCAGTATAAGACCCTAAACAAAATGTTACAATATCCAGTTGGAAATGGGGGAAAAAAAAAAGCATTCGGCAGGTTTTCAAGGTTGCCAGTCCATCACATGGGCGTAAATTTCATTTCTGAGCTGGTTTTGAAGTGCTTGACAAGGCCAGTTGTGCAGGCCTGCTGGTCGGCTGCAGCGTGGTCTTTTCTCTCTCTGGCAGCTGCTGAAGTTTCATTTGAACGTTCACTGACAGAATCAGTCTGCCCTGCCACTTATTATGTAATTCTGACTTCAAATACGTTCACTGTCAGCAATTTGCTTAAGCGCAGCAATGGATGGCAGGCCGTGTCGGAGATTTCAGATTTATTATTATTTATTTATTATTTTTAAGCACACTGAAACAGAAAATTACGTTTGGTTTTGTCTTCATATCTCTATTACTGTTAGTGCTGTTGATGTCTGGTCTTATCTTTACAGCATTTAGCACCGGGGTCCAAATGTCGCAGGGGGTGCGCAAAGTTTGTACTGAGGCGCTCTGAGTTGCCATGAAAGGAACCCAAGAGAAAAGGAAAAAAAAAACTATAGATTGTTAAATTTTGCCGATAAAGATATGCAATGAATCACTTTATCCTTTTAGTCTGTGTGTAAGAGGCTGGGGGACAGCTTTTCTGAGATGCTCATGGGGGGCGTTCCAAGGAAAAAAAACTTGGGAACCATTGATTTAGCAGATGTTTCTATCCAGATCAACTTTATAGCTTACATGATGCAGGCATTAGAGCTCATTATCAAGGGCTCAGCAGTTGAAAGCCTTTACCTTCTATTCAGTTATCCAGTACCCTAACCCCCTGCACAGCTTCGATTGCAGCATGGAGCAGGCCGTTTCTCTCCAGAGTGGTTTTATAATTGAGCTAACAAGTTAAAGGTTGAGGGCCTTCCACAAGGGTCTCTTAGCACAGCAGCTTGGCAGCAAGTGCTGATTTGAACTCTCTCATCTGAATATTAGTCCAGAGACTTAAAATCTAAGTTAGAGTCTGGAGATGAGTCCTAGCCACTCGTTCACTACTGGTTATAAATAAGCTAGAGTTTCTAGCCATTATGAGATTTTGCTTGCTGTTGAATTATGGTGCCACAACATTTCGGTTGGAGTGAGGTCACAGTGTCCCAATTCCCAGATGTGCAGCCTGTTTAGACTGAACTAATAAACAGCTGCCTTTGGTAGAATAATGTTCTGCATACGAGGCTTTGTGTTATCATCTCTAAACGTTAAATAGAAGGGGAATGTTAAGGTTTGCAAAGGATGTTTTATGGCTGGAACCCAACACTAACTCAAGTGGGTACTGCAAGCCGATCAAAGAAAAACAAGGAGTTTATACATTTACATTTACAGCATTTAGCAGATGCCCTTATCCAGAGCGACTTACAATTGGTACAACCTTACAATCCAAGCAATTGTGGGTTAAGGGTCTTGCTCAAGGACCCAACAGTGGCAGCTTGGCAGAGGTGGGATTTGAACCCTGGACCTTCTGGTCCATAATCCAGTACCTTACCCGCTAGGCTACCACCGAGTTTATGTAACAGAACTAAGGACAAGAGTGAGAGAGAACCCAGACGGAGGCAGTGGCAACCAGGTGATGGACAACAGGGCAGACTGGCTCTGGACGGAAGGTGGCGCGGGAACTGGCATTGCTCTAGTGATCAATAGGCAGGTCGGAGGTTGCCAGAAAGATGGAAAGAGAGGCAATAAAGGGAAGATGGAAGAAAAACAGGGCTCAAACCGGGAAATGGATGGCTCGAACTCCAAAAAGGAAAATCTATAGATAGAAAGATAGACAAACTTCATTCCGAATACACAAGTGTACACAGTGCGAAATTTTGTTGAAAACATTTATAAATATTGGCACCGAATTTGACTTAAAATGTGTAAAATGAACAGCAGCATTGGAAAAAACAAGAATAGAACTAAAGAATATAAAGGACTATGAAATCTGAAACATACACAGTGGAGATGTATTAAAATGCACTGAGAAAGTGACCTGCGGAATTAAATTCTTTATATATCCGTATTTGTAGATATTCACAGAGATATCTGGATTTAAGTAAGTATATTACAAGGCATAGACCTGATGATCCGTATAGACCTGATGATTATACAGCAGCAGCGTATAAAGCGTGTATATTATCAGTTATATACAACACTAAGGGTTTGCTGCTTTGAGCTTCCTCTATCCTGCCTCGTCATGTCTGTTCATAATCAGGGCACAAGTGCTGGGCTTAGTTTGTACTTTGCAAACGTCAATCACTTTTCACAGTAAAGAGCGTCTTTTGTTTATTTCTGTTGATCTCTTACTTATCCCGATGCCATCACACCGGCACTGATGCTGAGGCTGATTTAGCATCAGATTATCAAATCTTAATCTGATTTGGCTTCTGAGCTATGCCAGATTTAGATGTTCATGGCTGAATCTACAGACATTTTTGAACCGTTATATTTATCATGTGGAAAAATGGAGCTCATTCATAGAGGAGAAATCTCCTTACAATGGAACCTTTCCACTTTGAAACAGTGCAGCTCACACAAGTGTTTTGAAAGAGGGGTTTAATAGAGGTGGCTTTTCACCGATGGGTCAGGAGAGATTGCGGTTAAGAGTTTTACTGAAGCTCATCTGTCCGAGTTGATTGCGCATGTGTCGTTTTAGTACATTATAAAACACTTCAGCGAGGTACGAGGTTCTACAGGTCTGGCTTTAGACCTGCTAATGCCAGCAAATCTTGACATTTCGAATGCTGAAATGATGTCAGGAGCCTTTGGAAGGCATGTTTTATCTATTAGGATTTAATAGATTTATTCACTTAGGAAGCGAAACAGTGGTGCAATGATCCTTTAATGCACCATGTTCAGGCTATTCTGTCATTACCGATGGACTTAATTGGACTAAATGGATAGAGATATTTGTATTAGAGAGCGACACATGGATTCAATTCTGCCTCATGACACTGCAGCTTCATCGACTTGGTGTCTTCTTACATAAGAACCAGTCTCTTGTCATGCACTGCCTGGCCAAAAAAGGTCACCACCTGGATTTAACTAAGCAAACAGCTTAAAAAAAAAGGGCCTCACATCAGATAATTACTGCTTTGGTGATTGTTTCAACTGGAAACAAGGTCTTTAACCCTAACTGATGAGGAGCTTCTCATTTGTTGAACAACCATGTCCAAAGACCATGGAAAAGATGTTCATCTGTTTCAGAAGGGTCAAATTGTGAAAGTGGTTCAGGGAGCATGAGCCATCATTATCACACATGGATTGGCCACCACAGAGTCCAGACCTGAACCCTGGAGTCCTGGAGAAGACTTTGTACAGTAGAACAAATCTCCCATCATCAATACAAGATCTTGGTGAAACAATAATGCAACTCTGGACAGAAATAAATGTTGTGACATTGCAGAAGCTTGTAGAACCGATGTCACATAAGCTAAAGGCAGTCCAACGAAATATTAAAGTGACCTTTTTTGGCCAGGCAGTGTATATTATTACATAGTACAAATTGTATTTGTCCATTCACAAGTGAGAGCAACTCTGTGGTAGCCTAGCGGGTAAGGTACTGGACTTTGGACCAGAAGGTCCAGGGTTCAAATCCCACCTCTGCCAAGCTGCCACTGTTGGGTCCTTGAGCAAGGCCCTTAACCCACAATTGCTTGGATTGTAAGACTGTACCAATTGTACGTCGCTCTGGATAAGGGCGTCTGCTAAATGCTGTAAATGTAAATGTAACTCTGTTACCAGAAACCCAGTTAGACGTTCTTATTATCCAGAGATGAGCTGTGGAAGAGTAGTACTACAGAACTGCAGAATAAAATTAAGTTACTTGAGGTAACAGTGAGTGGTGAATACAAATATTGAACGAACGTCTGTCATTTTTGTGACCATAACAGTGGATTTGCTTTTTGCCTCAAACTAGTATTTTATGATGAACTAAAGCCATGAGCTAAACTCTGTTGAGCCAGCAACTTTGACAGCTTCAGCAGTTTCACCAATGATGCAGCATCAATCTGAAGATACTTTCCCAGGAACATTGAGATAAAAGTGACAAAAATTGGAGGACAAACATGCTGGTATTAAATTAGCCTGAGGATTTATGAAAAGTGAAGCCAATTCCAACCAGGGGAAAAGCAAGAAATCTTTTTCTACAGGAGTCCAGATAAACAATAGGCCTGGCTTTATTTCATATGTTGCCAGGTGTAGCTTTTAGCATCTTCTGAGTTGTCATTTGGTGCAAAAATGTCAGATGCATTCTGTTTATTATGGCGTCTAATGCAATTGCATTTTTTCAACACCAGAGGGTGTATGTCAAGCAGATTTAAAAATCCTTCTAATTTCTTTTAATTGCAGAAGAAATTTTGTACAAGAAAAGTACATTTTTGAATTGTCCTTCAGAATAAAAAGGAAGGTTTTCACTGTTATTTAATATGTTGTGAGTAAAATTAAATAAGAGAGAATCGTGAAGTGAGCAGTGAGCATTGTTACACCCCTACTGTTTATGGCAGGTCAAATTGGGACTTAAACAGGTCGGTTTCAGATGGACTCGTCAGACCAGGCGACTCCCTCCCAGTGCTCCAAGTCTCTTCTTCCTTTGCTATATTGCAGAGCTTAATGCACAGCATTTTGACTCTGTAATAAATGCAATAACTTAGAATGTCACATTTATGCTGCTTCACCCTGTGAAGAACCCCTGATTATTGGCTGTATCTGAAATGTTCATATTACATACAGCACGATTGAACTACTGGGAACAGTTTTTGAGTTGGTAAACGAATCTGGAAACACACTTTTTGCCGTTTATTAACACACTGTGGCATGGCACACAAGATAACAGTTTGCACATTCCGGCGGATAACCATAAGTAGTAGTATTAACTCTGTCCTCATTCCTGCGCTCTGCTGTAATTTGTAGTCTTAATGTTGTCTTAATATCATCCTAATGGTTCCCTGATGTTCGTTGCTGGTGCAGCAGTAAAAGTCGGTGATTAACTTTATCATCTGTTTCTTATGCTCTCTGTTTCTGCAATTCAAACCTTTGCGTGGTCGCGGTCACAACACTTTCTCACTCCGAGTGCTGTTTAACAAGCTGTGTTTATGGACCTGTAACGACAAGACAGGCGCTGTAATTACACAAATGAACTAAAATAAGGTTTGTGAATTCTGTCGGATGATAAATGGCAATGATTAGAATGAGCACTCGGCATCGGCGGCACGCGTCAGAGAAGCTAAAGAAGCTAAAGAAGTCCGTCTTGTTTTCCAGAGTCTTCTTGAGAGCCATCAATCAATATGCTGCTGTGCTGAACAAGAAGTTCCTGGACCAGACCAACTTTGAACTTCAGGTGGGTGTTAATCTGGCATAAACAGGATTAATAGGGTGGATGCTGTGCCACTAAATAGAAGCAATCCGACAGAAAACCTTGGTCTGAATGAGTGTTACTTTGCTTTTTTGTTATTTTAGTTGTGGAATAACTATTTCCATCTGGCTGTGGCCTTTCTCACCCAAGAGTCTTTGCAGCTGGAGAACTTCTCAAGTGACAAACGAGCAAAAATCTTTCACAGGTGAGTACCGAGTGTGTTTGTAGGAACAATAGGGAACTCTGTGTCTCTCTCAGTTCTCAGTAGCACTGAGTTTCCACTCGTGGTTCTTAGATTGGTGAGCAGAACTAAATCCACAGAAATCAGCTCTGGTTTTGCTGCAAATTTACTCAATGTCATTTTTATACAGGTGTAATAAAGCAGTAATAAAGCTGGTCTGCGAATAACCAAAAATGGTTCAAATCCCTATACAGGCAAAAAAGGAGAGCATTGGAAGTGGAATATTTTCACATTTTCTTCAAAAAGGTTTAAACTCTCTGAAAACTGACTTTCGTGAAGCGATTAGCAACCCTGTATCTGTTCTCTGCTCTAGTCGTGCTAATGTTGTCTTAGAATCATCCTAATATCCCTTGGTGTTCATTCCCTGGTGTAGCAGTAAAAGTGGATGATGAAGTGGAGGAACTTGCAGGGCTGAGAGTTGTTCGGCAGGGTGCTGAACTCGCCCACAGTGTGCGCCGAGGTGTCTAGAAGATGGTGACGAAACTTGCTGGATTACAGGCTGGGAAAGTTCTGAGCTCAAACCTATTACAGCTCCATCAAAACTGGATAAAGGGCTCAACCGGGTGTAACAGCTTGTACCCTCTTATTACCTTTCCTATTTGAAACGAGATGACTTGACACAATCTCATCCTATACGCATGAAAACAAACACGAATCTGAATGACATCAATCAGATGCAGCAACCAGACGAAGGCAATGTAATCTGTACAGAAAAGGTCTGTCCTTCTAAAGAAGTTTGATCAGGAATGGGCTTTTTTGGAAGGGTAGCAGCCAAGAGACCACTTTTTCAGAAGGGGACCGGGGTGAATAGGCCAAGATAAGCTCACAAAGACTGGTATGAACATCAGTAGAAAAGAGTCTAGGAGTGCCGAGTCCAAGTTTGAAATTTTTGGGTCCAGTCGCCGACAATGTGTTATATATGGTCATTATTCCATTGCTAAATCAGCAAATCAAATGGTGGCCTAAGACTTTTGCACAGTACTGTATGTCTCACATACTGAAAATGCTGAAATGCTCACACATTCGCCCTCTCAGCTGTAGAGAAGAGTATTTCCTTCCTCTTACTGAAGCTGAATCTCTGATTTCTGACTCATTCAGCTCTAATAAGACTTAAGATTCTCCCCGAGTGCAAATGGATCAGTCTGGGTACCAATCTGAGTGTGATTGTGGTCAGCTTAATTAAGGCTTAGTGACTTTCACACTCATCCTCGTCTCTTCTCAACTGCAGGCGTTTTTAGCAGTGTGGAAGAAGTGCTATTTGCTGTTTTTGGTTCCTGACGTGCTCCCTCTGTCTCAATCTGTGGGCCTTTATTCCTCAGGACGTTTGTGGCTGCTTATTTCTTCTGTTCTCGCTCTTGTCCAGTCTTGCTGACTTATGGTAATGGACTGTGCTGGTGCTTCGGAGGGTCATCCCCCTGCTCTAACTGACCCTTACCCTATCCCGGTTGATACTTGCACGCCTGCACCCTGTGAGTTTTGGGTTAAAACGTTAAAATGGTCACGTCTTACCTTGTTTACTTCTCTGCTCTGACAGAGGGCTGCCACAGCATCACGTTCAGACCCCAAAAAGCTGTAATGATACCTTCTTAATGCAAGCTATTCATTTAGTCAGTGTGTGAAGCTGTTAGCTCTTGTTCCAGACAGGTTATTAAACCACTCAGCGGCATTAAGTGTGTTTGTGATGGAATTGCATGATTATGAGGAAAGCCATATAAGGCGGCCCATGAGTATGGGTGCCTCTATGTAGTAGCAAAAATACAATTCATAAGAATGAAATACTTTTTTAAATATTATTAGTTAGCTCATTAGTGATGTGTTCATTTTGAAAATCATTTTATTTGCATAGAACTTTTTATTTTGAGACCAAAATCAATGTCCCCCCTGTTCAGCATTATAGCACTTAACACTTGAGGGCTTTTGTAAGGGAGAAAGATTCTAAAGGCTTGAGAGCTTCCAGCATCATGTCAAATTATTCAAAGATCCTGCCAGACCTGTAAGGGTGTGTGATGAAAAGTTCCTAAAGGTTTTATCTTCTGCATGGTAGTCAGATTTATTTCTATTTTTACAATGAATATTTTTTACAATTTATTGTTTTTGCTTTATTCCTATAAGAAAGATGTTATTGCAGCCAGAAGTATGTATTTTTTTGCTTTGTGAAAGTGGACCCCTTGTTTTCTCATGAACTATGCCACTTCGCAAACTTATTGGCAAAGCAATCAATGGTGGATGCAAATTCAAGAGAGAACCTCAGGTCCTCTGAAATGCCACAACGTGCCACTGATTTGATGAGAGGGCATTAACAGGAGTGCCTGTCTGATCCAGATTTATCGAGCATTCTGGAGTAGGAGTGGTGATCTAGTGTCAAGTCAGTTGTGTGTGTGCAGCTGTGCTGCTTTAGATTTAAAGGGCTTCTGGGATAGATAGCTGGTGTCTGTGGTTTTAGAAGTGTCTGGTATAATTACATAGCTTATCTCATTCTCATGCTTCAGCCCTGTCTGGTGCAGACGTCTAGATGTTTAACTATCCAGCAGTCGTTTCATTCTGCTGGATGTCTTGGGTTTTATCTGGTTGAATCTTTATTGGTCAAAGCCGTTTTTTATTTTATAATTTACGCAAGGTACAGGAAATACAGAATACAGACAACAACAAAAAATGGAGAATGGTAGAAGCCAAGGAACCACTTTTTGGAAAGGGGAACAGGATGAAAGGCTAAAATGTGCTAAAGCTCACAATGATTGTAGATCAGAAAAGAGGATTATGGATTGATGCTTGAAATTTTGGGTCCACATTTTGGCCTAATAGTGGCCTAAGACTTTTGCACAGTACTGTGAAATAAAATTGGATTAAAAATAACAAAAATGGACAAAGTGTTTTACATTCAAGTTTGTTAATCAGAGTGAATGATTTTTGAGCTGTTTGTTGAAGCTGATGAGACAGGTAATCCACAGTTCCAGGTCATTGTGGATTAGTTAGGAGTTGAAGGTACTTTCTGTTCCATCAAGCAAACTTGACTAATTTTGTGTTGCTATGGAGAGTCATAAGAAGTGTTGCCGCATTATTCATGATCATCATGCATTTGGTTTCTGTGCAAATTTGTTTATAACGTTATGCAACCATGTAATACAAAATGCAATTATTCATACATCGTTATGATTTCATGACATCACTAGTATCCATTTACTTAACAAGGATTAAGAGTTTTTAAAAGCCCATCCTGAATCAGTTAAGGTAAACATTTATCATCTCAGCTCCAGGTTCCAGTGAGCAGCTTTCCTCACACAAAGAGCAGCTCTTGTCAAATTTACCCAATTAGGATATAAGTTCAGTACAAACAACAGGAGGAAGGCGAGAAGAGATGGATGAATGAGTGATCATGCGGATGCAGCCTATGGTGGCATGTTCTGTTTCTACACTGTCACAGATTGAAAATGTAATTAGAGCCCCTCTAAGAGGCAGGGCAGGAGATGCCTCATTACTGGAGATGTGTGTGCTTTCTGACTGAGTAACAATGGGAGTGGCTGACATGCTGGGATTGTTAATCTGGAAAGGTTTATTTGAAATCGGTCTAGTGCCATCTATGACGTTTAGATAAGTCCAAAGTTTGCAGCTTTTTATGTGGAATCGTGTAGCTCGGTATGGACAGTATTTGAAAGTCATAGTGGTGAAAACTCACCTCTCTTACCAGAGCTCTTCTTCCCTAATTACTTAGTTTGGCGGGGTGGCCAGCTCTGGGAAGAGCTTCATAAGAATTGTGGAGGCCACTGTGCTCTTGAGAACTTTCAGTGCAGCAGATTTTTTGACCTTCTCCAGATCTGTCTCCACACAATCCTGTTTCTGAGCTCTACATGAAGTTCTTTCCTCCTCTTGGCTTGGTTCTTGCTCCGATATGCATTGTTACCTGTGAAATCTTACATATACAGGTGTATCTTTACAAATCATGTCTAATCAGCTGAATTTACCACAGGTGGACTCCACACAGTAACGAGCTCATTTTCAAGTGTTACTAACCACTCTTATTCTTTATTTACACTATATTACTACTGGGTAGGTCCTCCCTGGTGTAGACAGTCTGCCTCAAGGTTTGATGTGTTGTTCATTCTGAACATGATCTTACCGTCCCATCAGCTCAAACCAGTCTGGTAATTCTATGTGGATCTCTCATTGACAAGGCTTTTCCATTCCTAGAACTGATGCTCACTGAGTATTTTTTCTTCACTGAGTAAACTCTAGAGTTTGATGTTCTGAAAATCCCATGACACAAACCAGCCTGTCCATCACTGAGATCACATTTCTCCCCGTTCGGGTGGTTGATGTGAACATTACTCAGATGGCTCTCATCTGCACGATGTTACGCACTGCACTGCTGCCACATGCTTGGTTGATTAGGGAATTGATTAAGTAATTAAAGGATTTGTATTTAAATTCTAATGGTAGTTTAGCCACATTTACAGTTTAATTAAATGCATGGTTAGCCATTCTTTAATTTAATCATAATTGCTGTAGTGTGCGTATCGTACGAAACCGCTCATAACAAAATCAGCTTTTTGTTGTTGCTCATTAATGTCTATTTATTGTGTAATCAATGTTTTATAAGAACGGTTGACTTTGCATGACTTTCAAAACTGTATTCAGAAAGTCGTCTTGGATTTTGGTTGCCAAAGCTGAGTTTGGTTAACCAAGCCAAAACAAGAACGAGAGAGCAAGAGAGATCCTGACTTTCTTTACCGTGTTTACACTTAGGTGTTTCACCTGGTTAGGGGTCAGAGAGAGTTTAAAAGTCTTGTTTTAAGTCCGAACCACTTTTAGCAGGATATATGAGCTGCCTGACCTTATGCGTAAGTAACAAACAAAACCCATTACGATACTTTATGACGTTTACGACGCAAAACCACTTAAGTCGAAACCAGGCTTTATACAGTAAATGGGAGATGTCGTAACCACGAAACGTCGTAATCCAAGGACTACCTGTATATTGATGAATGTATATTTATATACAAGAAAAGCAGGTGATTGACTTCTTTCACACGTGCACACATTTTATTTCGTCGTTACCAGCAAAGTAAAGCATGCAAAAGTCCTGGGATTCATTTCAATATGTTAATCTGCGGTTCTTTTGGGAATCTGTTTTGTAATGCTTTATTTCATTAGCAACGCCGCACCTGTGGCCCGCTGTCTTTGGAGCGCTCCGGTCTACTGAGAGCAAAATAATTCAGTCTGCTTATTCACCTGCTTAGCTGAGACAGGCCTGAACAAGGATGCAGAGTCTGTGAAGAAAGAGGCTGCTTTGTTTTACCTGCACCGTTTGTGTTCCAGGTATCAGGACATGAGGCGGCAGATCGGCTTTGAGATCCGGGACATGTGGTACAACCTGGGTGAGTGTGTCAGTTCTCAATCTGTTTAGAAGTCTCATATATCCTTTATGCAGTATTTATGTAGTCAAGTGTTAAGTGGTCCTAATACTAAAAGTGTGGCTAGGAGAGTAAATCAGGGTTTAGAAAGAACCTTGGGTTTAAAAGTCAGCTGGGGCGGTTACAGAACCTGCTGTATGTTGGTGAATTGTATAGGGAGTAACTTTGACCACTCCCTTTGTGACCCTGAGGAAGATGAGCGTGGGTCAGAGATGATGCTTTGCTTTTAATTGGGAATGTAAGAATGAAAGATGTTCTGTCTAAGCCACTCCTCTTTCACCTTGGGATTTAGATATCACAGCTCCTTATCTATTAGTGAGTGAACATACATGCATTTAATAATCTCATAATAGTGGGATTTCTGCAGTTATTGGATTATTCATGCTGTCATGTAAACAGCATACAGGTCAGAATTCAGGTGTAGAAATTAGATTTAAAAATCTGATATAGAGCTGGTTTTTATCCCAGTTATCAGATTTCTCGGTGCATGTATACTTAAGACACGTCAAGTTTTGAAAAAGGACACGCACATATTAACGCCGTCCTTCTCACCGAGTCCGAAACTGTCGGACTGCGACGCTGCGTGAAATTTCGGAGCCTAATCAGAGCCTGTTCTAATTTCTGCATTAAAATCAGGCTGACGAATCAGAGCTCGGTTGTCAGGCAGAACAGCTCATCAAGAGCTTATAGGACTTAGCAACACACTGACCCTAAAAACATGGATATGAAGAAAAGATCTGGTGGAATAGAACCGAAAGCCTGGAGAATGATGGTGATAAAGCTCACAGGGACTGGATGGAACTGTTTTATTATTTATTTAAGTGCATTCTAATCTGTTCATGCCTGTTCATCTGTTCAAGCTTCCTGCACTAATCTTTGCTTCTGTCTTTGTTTTTTTTTTTAAAGTTGACGAAGTGAAAAAGACACGGCGAGACACATTAGACATAAAACGCATCAGACTTGGTGTGAAGGTCCCACTGCGTTAAAAATTATAGACTGTGAAAAGGCCTTTTCTCTTATTTCAATTGGTTTTCTCAGTCTGTGCATGCACGCAAACTTCCTCAAAGCAGATAGTTGCCAGGTCTGCTTATTCTAAGCGACTTTGGGCTTGTTTATCTGTAACGTGGCTTACAAACTGTAAACTGCAACTGGTATGGTTTATGGGGTTTGTTTCTAAAGCGTAGTCTCTTGTTTGGGCTTTCTCCCTGATGATGTTTGTCTCCCCCCCCCAGTATTCCTGCATGTTGGTTTTGTTAAATGGAAAATATACATTATAATTATTAGTATTATTTCATTTTTTATGTAGTTGCTCTCTCACATTGTAGTGGGTCGCCAGTTTTGGGCTTTTTTATTTTTTTTTGAGCTAATTCACTTCTTTTGGGATTGTTTCCGTAGCCCTTGATGCTTGTTTCTCTAGTGAAATCTGGCAACCCTGAAAAGAAACACACCACCCGCAGAATGGCTACCAAACACTTGTTGTGGGAACTCGGAAATGCACTTTATGCTCGAGGAAATGTAGAATTTGAATAATAATAAGTTTGAGTTTTAATCACATCCTTCTGAGAGATTATTGGCTGGTTGCAAAGTATAAATCTGATTATTGCCTTTATTGAGTCATGTAAACCCGGAGGATTCCCATTATCTGAAGTGAATGTTGATCGGACCTCTTTTCTGCAGTTATCTGATTATTAAGTACATGTAAACACACTCAGTGTTGAGCTTTGGACCAGTTGTAGTTACTACACTGTGGAACAGCAAACAGAGTTCACAACATACAGTTACATTTATTTATGTTATTTATATAGAGCACTGTATGCTGATATAAACAGTTGCGAAGCAGCTTTACAAAACCTGAGTGTAGAGAACAAAAAGGAATCAGTTCCTAAGGTTTCTTGTCTAGCTGAATATAAATAATATAGGTGGTGGTTATATATAGTGTGACTTGTATGGATGTCTATCGGGTACCCTCACAAGAAGAGGAAACAGACCAGACCTAATTTATCAATGCTTACAACATCAGATAAAGGGCAAAGAAAAATGGATCTACATTTAAATGAACCATATGTTTCAGCTGATAAAATCAGGGCAGGTTGTCGATAATGTCTGTTCATGCAAACTTATGGACATTCTGGTTTTTCCTTCGCAAGAATTAAATACAGACTATGCAGACTAAGGTTGGTAGATATTAACCTGAGCTGTAACTACAGCCACCCAAGTGGTAGTAGATGTGAGGAACAGGATGAACATTTGAAATGGGTAAACAAGGTAAAGTGGCAAATGTATCAGGCCAAGAGGCCAATCAGAAAGTCCCTGGGCTGATATGACTGTTTTCGTTAAGGAATAATGCAAGTACAGCTCTTGGTATCCGAATATTCCCTATCCAACCTATCCATTTTCCAGTTCAAGTTAGATTTATAAGTGATGTATTAGCTTAGATTTCTAGCAGTGCATGAGTGTGTGATTTAAGGCGGTGCTCTTGCTCCTGCCATGCGCCCTGTCCTGCCAACTAAGCACCAGCGACCCTGATCAGGATGAAGCAGATGATAAAAGGAATGAATGATCTGTGGTACTTCTGCTATTAACTTTTACTTGATGCTCAAAAATAGACTAGATATCCCTGAACTAATCCACTTTCGTTTCTACTAATTAAGTACTGATTGAATTAAAAATGTCCAGCCCTAATCAAAAACTTTGCAAACTTCCCCAGACTTCGGGTTTATTTTCTGTCAGGCACAGGGCTGTGTTCTAAATGTGCACTGTGAATGGTTTATATATGTAGGTGCTAATACCAGGAGAATAATGGGTAATCATATTCAGTGCTGAGAACATACTGAGCTCTATTTCCAGTTCGTTTCTGAAGGAAATTCCACGGCTCATTGTCACCTCTGTCTCTAGGTATGTGTGTGCTTATTTTGAGCTAATGCGCAGCTTCTAATTAGCGATTTTCTCAAACGGGCTCCTTTTTTTTTTCCCACTGTATAAATACATTCGGTGTAAAAGAAGGATGATACAGAGATCTATTTTCAGTGTTGCTCCACAGGTTTAGAGGAGATATCTTCCAAACCGATTGAGCTTTATTCTGTTTGTGTGTGAGGGAGAACTTGAGGATTATGTGACTAAAAAAAATCGCTCTGGAATATTTTGACTTTATAGTTATTTATTGTCAAGACGTCTGGTTTTATGACAAACGCATTAACTACTTGCAGAATGCAAGGTCTTTCTGCTTCTTATTTGTTACCACCAGGTCCACACAAGATCAAGTTCATCCCGGAGATGGTGGGGCCCATTCTGGAGATGACGCTGGTGCCAGAGATTGAGCTGCGCAAAGCTACCATCCCTATTTTCTTTGACATGATGCAATGCGAGTTCCACTTCACCCGCAGCTTCCAGAGGGTTTGTTTTATTATTCTGTTTGTTGAGCAGTAAATGCAATGTTCTGCCTAACCCATTCTCTTCAAGCACTTGACCACTCCAAAGCCCTCAATATTTTTAGGGGACACAGTTAGTTGAGGAAGAATCCAGGATCCGAACAGGAGTCAAAGTCCGACATCAAAATGTCTGCCATGGAAATAATCAATCAATCAACCTGTTGTTTGCAATAGCAGCATCTGGAAGCTTCATCTGTATACCAAGTCGACCCGTTTGAAGAAGCTTGCTCAGGAATGGACTTTTTTGGAAGGGGAACATGGTGAAAAGCTCCCAAAGCTCACAAAGACTGGAATGAAGATCAGTGGAACAGAGTATTATGGAGTGACGATCCAAGTTTGAAATTTTGGGTCCAATCGTCGACTATATGTTCATTATACCATTGCTAAAACAAGAACTGTAATGGTGGCTTAAGACTTGTGAACAATACTATACCTGTATGAGTGGCAGACCGATACTGTCTTCCAGAATGTGCTTCAGCTTCCTTTAAAAATCCACCACTGTCCTCTGAAAATAAATAAATAAAAAGCAGTCGGTGTCTGTGCTAGCTTTCGACCTTCCTCGACTAGATTGGGGTAGAATGGGGGTTATGTACACAGGGAGTCATGCTTGCAACTGAAAATTGGTTGATGGATCTTATTGATGACCAGGAATGGTAGATGAACTCGGAAGCTTGGGTTGGAATGGGGCGAATGTATTAGATTGGATGTGTTCGACAGCTAAAGTCTGTAATTCAGCTAATTAGTATTTGTAGCAGAAAGCGGAGAGAAGCTCGGCGTTATCTCTAGTTTTTCATTATCTTGTGTCATTATTCGCTCTAATGGGCTTAATAACTAGGGGAGGGAGAGAAATTCTGCCTCAGTGCCTTCAGCCTACGATGTGCTTAGTCATCTCTGTCCGTATACGTGTTTGTCTGTGGTGCACAGAGCTGGTTAACCTCCGCTGTTAAACCCAGCGTTTAATCCCTGCATTTGAATCTGATGCTCAGCTGGATTGGATTGTTATGTGGTTCATCTTTTATCAGCAGTCTCAAAGCATTTGCTCTTACATCCCTGAAAATGGGTTTATTTTACCTTATGCTGAGCGACTTACCTTTTAGATGGGTGGTTGAACATTAAAGGGTCTTGCTCAAAGGCCCAACAAAGGTAGCTTGGCAGGTCCAGGATATGAACTCGTAACCCATTCCTCCATGCAGATCTCCTCTAGAGCAGTGATGTTTTGGGGCTGTCGCTGGGCAACACAGACTTTCAACTCCCTCCACAAATTTTCTATGGGGTTGAGGTCTGGAGACTGGCTAGGCCACTCCAGGACCTTGAAATGCTTCTTACGGAGCCACTCCTTTGTTGCCCGAGCGGTGTGTTTGGGATCATTGTCATGCTGGAAGACCCAGCCATGTAACATCTTCAACGCTCTCACTGATGGAAGGAGGTTTTCGCTTAAAATCTCACGATACATGGCCCCGTTCATTCTTCCCTTACCACAGATCAGTCGTCCTGTTCCCTCTGCAGAAACACAGCGTGTTTGATGTTTCCACCCCCATGCTTTCCAGTAGGTATGGCGTAACTCGGCATTCTTCTTCCTCCAAGCACAAGGAGTTGAGTTTTTACCAAAAAGTTCTATTTTGGTTTCATCTGACCACATGATATTCTCCCAATCCTCTTCTGGATCATCCATATGCTCTCTGGCAAACTTCAGACGGGCCTGGACATGTACTGGCTTAAGCAGGGGGGCACGCCTGGCACTGCAGGATGTGAGT